>CAUYTI010033707.1:0-61312 GCA_963575145.1 Galago senegalensis
TTTTAAAGCAATAACTGAGAAAATGACATGAAGGCTGTGTTGACCAGCTTGATGGAAGTATTTCAGATTGCATGTGAAAACCCCACACTGTACCCCAGAAGTGCATTAATGTACATAGTTACCATTCAATAAAAAAAAATAAAATAAAATAAAAAACCAGCCAATTAGGGGTTCTTTTGTGATGTTATAGGTGCTATCCTGGATATGTTAACTGTAATTCCATTCAGTTCCACACCAAATTCATTAACCAGTGGATACTCAGGAAACAGAAAAGGATTGTGGGAGACAATATGTACAACGCACAGGTCTAGAGCCAGACCTTGGGGGAAAACGCAGCTCCACTCCTTGGCAATGTGAGTTTGGTCAGATTATTTAATTCCCTTGGCCTTGGTTTGCTTAATTTTCCTTGGAATCCTGAGGCTTAAAGGGGATAATGAATGTAGTACAATTAACACAACACATGGTGCAGCATAGTAGCTCACATCTGTGGAACACTCAGTCAATGTAAATTCTTATTAATTAGGTGATGAGAATTCAATAAAACATCATGAACAACATTACTGAAAATTAATTAGTTTTGTATTTATCTTTGACCATACTTTTTCATTACAACTTCTATCTTTTATTTAGAACTTTATAAAGTTCCTAACAAAAGTGAAAGAAGCTTTAGCATTTGACATTCAGAAACCATAGTACCTTTTCAAATATTTATAAACAGAAAAATAATTCCATCTCAGAATGATCTCTTAGATACACTCATTTTAATTCTGAAAACAGGTCTAAAAACTCTGGTTACTGGAATGAATAACACTCTGCTGTGAATGGAGGGGGAAGTCAGGTTTTGCACAAAGTGTTTTCCTCTAGCATTTTGAGTATTGATACTTCTTCCTTCACCTATCAACAAGTGCAAAGCTGTAAACTGGCATTAATTAAAAGTCTTGACCAATCTTTCTACAGAGAAGGCAGATCTGTCTATGGTTTGTATCCTTTTCATCGCAAGGCTAAAGCTTTAAATTTTAATATTTGACATTCATACATCTGTCAAAATTCATTGTAAGTCATATATAAACATGTCATTTGCAAGTTGATTAACTGACACAATTTCCTCTGTAACAATCTCACATTGGAAGTGCATATAAATCAAAACTGAACAGATTTCTATTGGTTCTGAAAGTGCAGATGAAGTAAATGTCGTTTTTTCTGAGGAAAATTTGTAGTCCATGTGCAAATTACGCATTTTGTTTATGCATGCAATCTATAATGGATTTTTTAATTATGTCTTTGTTTACACATAAAACTTGGACTTACAAATCAAGAACTGCAAATATAGAAAAGATCCAGCCAAACTAAAGCGCAAACTTCACGTGATGGAATCGAACAGTTGACTTCTGGAGGCAGCGTTAATCCGCACCGGCAAGAGCCCCTGGGAGCATTACCTCGGCACAGCAGGCGGGGGAGCTCTTCCCCACAGTATTCTGGGCTAATCTTCCAGAAGGCAATTAGGCGTGAGAAGCCAGCCCAGTCAGAGAAAACACCCTACACATTCAAGCAGCATCTCGGCAGTGTTGTAACAGGAGAAACATAATTAGATCTAGCATAGCTGGGGGCAGGATGGTACTTTCTCTGTTCTGTGGAAGTTTTCAGAGGTTCCAAATAGTTTTGGAGCAATACTAAAGTTACAGTGTCTACTCAGAACTCTGAAAGGACGACTTTCAACTCAGTAAACTCATTCAAATGTACTGCTTAGCCTACAAATTCAAGAGTGCTGCTGGCAAACTACTCCTATTCCAGCCAGGTGAGCACTTTCTGGCAAGCTTCCTTGGGTCAGTAATTAAGGTTGCTGAGTTAGGACAGACTTACTCCTGGGCAGGGTTCTAAGAAATGGAATATACAATTCTGAATATACAGTGGACTTTGGCTGTGAAATCTGGATCCCTTCGTATGTCTTTTGACAGTGCTGAAGTACAAAATAAAAGTTCATGATCTTTAGAAATGTGAAAATTGAACTACCTCTTCTCCCTTTAAAGAATGGCTTTGGCTATTTAATTTTGGAAGCTTGATTGTTAGAATTCTTCTTGAATTTGCAGTGTGATTGTCTTGAACCTCACTTCTTTACAAAAAGCATAGCAATAACATGGACATATTTATTTATTTTAGTAAAAAGTGATAGTGAGCATTACATACTCCTCAGCCCTAAGACTATCTCCATAGTTCTGTCTTAATAATGTGGGTATATATTTTAAAGAACTGTTGTCTTTAATCCTGTCCTACTGGGGTTAGCTTTATGTGCTACACCTTACACAGGATTTGAGGTGCTCATTCTTCTCATAATCATGGTCATGAATGCCAAAGTAGAAGCATTATGCTATTACTTTCATCAAATTCGTGGATGTTTCTTAGTTTCAGCAATGGGTTAAACATAAAATCAAGTCAATATTGAATTGTAATAGAATAAATTACATAACTGATAATAAAATTTGTTCTTAGGTATAAATAAAAATATAATCTGTAAATATAGGTTATCATGTTGAAATGATGACATCTTTTAATAGATATCTAATAGTCACAAAATAATTGAGGGGCTATGCATATTTTCAGGAAAAGTAAGAAAAATAAAAGCATGTATTTATATCTATGACCACGCAGATATAGACAGATGCATGCACATGGCCAGAGAAAGCAGAATGTTGCAATAGGAAGTAGGAGATAAGAGGGGGGGTGGAAATAACTTGACTGATGGACCAGTAATAATCCCTTTCCATTATGTCTGCAGGCAGAATTGCTTCCAAGTTCCTTGAGTTAAAAGGAAAAAATTGTTATGTAAGAAATATTTCTGTCCCATGGAAATGTGTTTTGTTTTAATTTCATATGGAATGAAGAACACAATTATTTAACTCAGCATGTCAAGGATAATGTTTTCAGAAACTAACAAATATTTTACTACTAATTTGTTCCCAGCGTCTTTTCAAGGTTAACATCCTGCACCTTTGCCTATAAGTCTGCTCTGCTCCTGACGACTGGCCCATTGGTTTCCCGAGTCCCGGGATACCGTCTGTCTCTTGCTGCTTCCTCCCTGTCACCCTGTCTCTCCCAGTCCATCCCCCCGACCCCACCATCCCCACCAGTCCTCACTGTTCTTCCCAGCCTGAATGTCTCTTGATTCATTTCTGTTCCCTTGCCATCTTTGTGTGCTTCCTGGTTCTTTCTCTGCCTATCATATTCCATGTTTTCTTTTTCTCTCACTATTCCTATCTTCCTCTTTCATTGACAGCAATATATAAAATGGACCTTTATTTTTAAAGGTTGGTATAGACATCAATAAAGTTGTGTGCTTCTGTTCTAATTTCAGAATAATTTTAATAGTACCTATGTCTCTTTAAAGACAAAAGTCAAGCCACAGTAAGGATATGTGTGATGTGTCGATGCACACGCCTGTGTGTGAATGTGCATGTTACGCACGTGTGTTAACGTTGCTTTCAATAGTCTCTTTCTCCACCATCTGATAATTTCCAGTTCTTCTGGTTCTTCCTTCAACATTTAGTTCAACTGTCCCTGTAAAACATTTCTTTATGCTTTCCTACCCCTAGGTTAAATTTTCCCTCTTTCCTCTTAACGACTACATTCCTTAAGTGTCTCTGATGTGCCATAATTGCACTTTTGTCCTTATGAACATTATCTCATACTAATAACAACCGCTTAAGGCGATCTCATCACCTTTAACTTGCAATGAGAAACCATGGTCCAGAGGGGCCAAATGCTTCCGGAGTTTGGCATGGCAAATCTCTTATTTCCCTTTGTCTTTCCACTCAGAAGTCACCTCCTCGGACCTGTCAATCTAAGGAACACTGTATCATACCTGCCTGTTTGATTTGTTTCTTGATCGTAGTTGTTTCTGATAGTACCTTGTTCCTTTACTTGTAACTTGTCCATCTATTCCACTAATATTGAAGGCGCATCAGAGAGAGAGCTTGTTAACCCTGTTATCCACTGTGCTTTCAGCTGCTGGACTAGTGACTCCAGTTATCATGCGTGCTCAGGAAGTATTATGAGTGAATGAATGAATGAATGAATGGAGAAATCTTGGGCATCACACTGTGACTTTCCTACCCCATGCTCTTTCCGCCCAACATTAATAATTTGTATACCATTCACGATTGTATGCACTGAACTATGTATAACCTAAAAGAGTCATGCTAGTTTTGACTGCATTATTCATGGATCTTTAAAGAAACAGAACTAATGGGCTGGGTGCATTTAGATGTGTAGAGAAACAAAGAGAAAAAGGTAAACAGGCATTTATTCTGATGAATTGGCTCATGACATTATGGAGTTGGCAAGTTCAAAATCTGTAGAGTGGGCCAACAGTCTAGAGACTAAGGGAAGAATTGATGTTGCAGCTGAAGTCTACATCAACAGGACAAATAGGCTGGGTGTGTTTGGCAGTCTGCTGGCAGAACCCCCTCCCCCTCATGCTCGAGGAAGGTCAGTCTTTTGCTCCATTCAGCCTTCACCTCATTGGATGGTGCTCACCCACGTTAAAGATGCCAATCTACTTTAAACAAAGGGTACTGATTTAAATGCCAATCTCATTCAAAATGTCCTCACAGAAACATCTCTTATAATATATTCTCCAAATAACCAGACGACATCTTTAAGCATTAATTAATGAACTGATTCAAATAAAAACTAACTTAAAAAATTAAAAATTAAACTTTCATTAAGTGACTACATATGCATCTATCTTTGCATGATGTGGGCTGCACATGAGTGAATAAAATAAGAAACAATCTAAATTTTCTCCACACAGTGTCACAGTTTCATTTTGTGGAACTGATTTTTTTCTTTACCCTACAACTGTGTTGACAGGGTCCCTGCCCTTTCCTAATGGTTACATCTGCAAAGGGCACAAGGGTGTTTCTCAGAACCTGCACGCGATTGCTTGTTAATTTGGATGAGTGACTGTAATGCATAGAGCTTTGCGTTCTTCATTACTCAACTGAGTGTAATACTTTCTGTGCTGTCACAAAAGGATTGGAATACAATCAGCAGAAAGATAGAAGGTTTTAATGGCAAGGGTTAGGGAATTTGCAGAGGCAGGAAGAACAGAGAGAGCAGATATATGAAGCAGGAGATAAAACAGGAAGAGTTCAGGGACAGGTTTCACTGCTCAAATGCCTCCAGCATTCCAGTGGAATCATGCAGCTTGGAATGATATCACCTAAATAAATAAGGACACTGCCAGGTAGGAGAAGTTTCCTTTGCGATTTGTCAAGGTTTTTGTTTTGTTTTGTTTGTTTTAAATATATCCTCCTGGTACCAGGCAGGCTGTTCTGGAGACCCTGGCTATATGCCTCCCTCCCCAGTAGGTGCAAATAACTAGTGCAAAACAAAATTAGCACCTTCCCAAGTGTTTACCCAGAGGTGAGATGAAGCGGGTTCTCTACTCATGATCAGGCTTCAGCCAGCCTGGGCTTCAAGCTCTGAGAGGATTCATCTTGCAGACAACTCGATCATAAAGATAATATGGAAATGTTGAAAACATCTAGAACATAACAGGCACTCAATCAATTAAAAACTGGAATTCCATGACATGGATGATTTTTCCCATCCATCTATAGGTATATTATAATATCACTAGATTGACTTGAAAAGATTCTAGTCTGTGATCTGGGTTCTCTTTATCACTAAAGTCACTCCTAACAGCAAGTTATTGTTATTATCAATATTCTGTACATTATCACTCAGCACATTATTCATTGTACTGTACTCAAAATAGATTCTGAATTTCTGTATTTCCAGTCCCTTGCACGTTTGCTATATGTTAGATTCCTGAAAAAAAAAAAAGACATTATTCACCTTTGCATGAATCAATACTGGTGGTTTTAAAATATTTTATTCGGTATACTGCTCAGGAACAGCAAAGTGATGTGTATGCTTAAAGCTGATGATTCAAATGTTTAATTGGTTTTAATGCAAATGAGATTTTTCTTGATTCTTTACATGTTAAGAACAGCAAATTCTATTTTTGAATATAAATGGTATATTTAAAAAAGATGTTCTGTTGCCTTATGTTACATATAAAAACATGTAAAACTTATGATTATGTTTTTTTTTTTTTTTTTTTTTTAGACAGAGCCTCAAGCTGTCCCACTGGGTAGAGTGCCGTGGCATTACAGCTCACAGCAACCTCCAACTCCTGGGCTCAAGCGAGTCTCCTGCCTCCGCCTCCCAAGTAGCTGGGACCACAGGCGCCCGCCACAATGCCCAGCCATTTTTTGGTTGCAGCCCTCATTGTTGTTTGGCGGGTCTGGGCTGGGGATTCAAACCCGCCACCTTAGGTGTACGTGGCTGGCGCCTTAGCCGGTTGAGCTATAGGCGCCGAGCCATGATTATGTTTTTATCTACACTTATTTGTGCTTTCCAAATCTAGGTGTAAAAGCACTTTATATTCAACCCCAGTAACTCTTACCATATGCAGGCACTGTTAACAAGGACAGCTGTCGGTAAAATTAAGAGATGATTAAATAAAGTATAAAAGTGAATCTGATCGTGTCATGCCTCTCAAACAGCATGACACTCCCACCAGTGTACACACACATGCAGGAACACACCTTTTAAATATTTCATTGGCTTTATATATCTCCCAGGATAGAGTTAGAGGCCTTTAGGATGCCTCCGAGGCCCTCCAGGATCTGACCCTCCCATCTCATTTTAGCCTCACTAATACTAGTGCCTTAGCCCTCTCTGCGTCAGCCATAAGGATCTCCTTTCAGCCTCTCACCCAATCATACCCTCTCCTGCCACCATGCCTTAGGACATGATGCTTCCTCTTCTGGCAGTGATTTTCCTTCTCCCTGCTAAGTAGTTAAAAATCTATGGATCCTTCAGCACTTCTTTATAGAAGTCATATTTGACTTTCTAGATTAGATAAAATATTCTGATCATAGACTCTAAGCATCACATAGCTCTCCTTCATCCAATTTGCCTCCTCTGCAATTTCACATTTGCTTGTGTGTACACTCAATTACTATGCCTGTTTCTACATCCTCATTAAACTGTGGGCTCCTCAAGGCAGAGTCCTTGGTGATTTCTGGTAACCATCACATTCCATAGCATCTGGCATGGTGCTTTGGGGTATTAGAAACTTGAAATACAGAAAAAATAAAAAGTGAGTACGAGCAGTGTGCAAAATCATTGTAATGCTGGCCAACTTTCAAGCTCGTATAGTTGTGCAGTTGCATATCAGAAGACATAATAGATGGTTTCATTTATCTGTTTGGAATATTGGAATCAAAAGATTGTAGTGCATGAAGCACTAGTCCTATCTTCCCTTGCTTTGATTTCTTAGGGCATTTACTAATTTGCCCAATGCCTTTGATGAAAATGTTTGCATTTTCTTTGATTTTTATTTGTTTTCTTGTCATCCTCAGGGGGTAGAATGCCTGTCTGACTCACTCTGACAGATTAGCTATGGCAGCTCTACTGTTATAGAAAATTCTACACCCCAAAGGCTTTCTATCTCCTGCAGGGAAGGCTCCTGAGCAAATGCTGTCATTAGCAGCCGTGCCTTGTGGAGGGCACACAGCAGGAAAATATGTCGGGCATTGTTTCAATGTACAGATTTTAGTAGGAAACCAGAAAGAGTTTCAGAATATTAACTATAGATTAAGATGACCTTTGCCTAAATCCAGAGAATTTCACTTGTTATTTTGATTTTCTTCTGTTTCTGACTCATCTCTTTAAAACTAACCCATTTGCTTTCATAATTCATTCAGGAACAATGTTTTCCTTTGGGAAATTTTTAAGATACACTATTGGATTTCACTTTGCTTTCTTAGACAGTCTGTTTCATGTCTCTTGGCTTAAAAATCATTAAGAGAAATATTCCCTACGGCTAGCACAATAGGCATATTAAGTTTCTTTATTTAAGAGCTCTCTTTATACACACACACACACACATACACGCACATATCTCACTGTCTATGTATAACAGGTACAGGTTGTGTATAACAGGTAATAAATATTTGTTTAACTGATAAGCCCTTAAAATAGTTTTATATATATATATATAGTTTTATATTTATAAAATAGTTAAAATGGTTTAAATATATATAGTTTTTATATACATAAAATACTTTTATATGTAAAATTATTTTGTATATTTAAATTATACAAACATAATTTATATAATATAAATTATACTTATATGTATATTTATATACATATATTTATAAATATACACATATACTTCTATATGATAAGCTCTTAAAATAGCTATATGTAGTTAAAATAATATATATGGTTTTATATATAAAATACTTTTATATATAAAACATATATTTTGCATATGTATATATAATCTAAATGTACATTATATATTACATTATACTACATTATAATAATATAATTATACATTATAATTAATATAAATAATAATATAAATAATACATTATAATTATAACTACATTATAATACAATTATATTATATATTACATTTGTATATGTAATTATAAATATGTAATGTTTATACATATGTATATGTAATATAAACATACTTTATTTACATATACATTATATATGTATATGTAATATAAATGTATATGTAAATATATTTATATGTACATATATACATATATACATTTATATATACATATATATTCATATATATGTTTTCTCTCATAAACAATTCTGGGAAATAGCAATACTTTGTTCCATTTGGAGGAGCCTTTTTTTTAGTTTTCTAAAGCTATAAACTAAAATTATAATCCTATGCTTCACATGGGACCACAGAGTTGGATAAGTCTATAGATTTGACCAAGAAAGGAATTCTCTATAAAATAGCAATAAATGGAGTGATAGTCAGGATTAACAGCTGATTTGTTTCTAAGTTGTTTCTTCCTTTTTTTTTTTCTTGCAGTTTTTGGCCGGGGCTGGGTTTGAACCCGCCACCTCCAGTATATGGGGCTGGTGCCCTACTCCTTTGAGCCACAGGCGCTGCCCCTCTACGTTGTTTCTAAGATGATTGTTTTCAGGCTGTTTTCTTCCAGGTCGTTATAGTTCAAGGTATAGCTATACTTTTCTGATAGTTAAAGGATGATTTGGGAAGAACGGAGGAATTTAAAATTCAAGTATAATACTTAGTGGGAAATAAGCTTTAGCATGATTAACATGCATGCATCTAAATAAATAGTTACAGTAGAAATTCTCTTACTTAACTTAATTAGAGCCTGGGAGGTGATTACATACTTGAAAAACAATGAAAGTGAGGGATCCTTAAAAATCTTATTTTTTAAACCTTAAATATTATAATCTAAGACATATAAAATGTTCATTTATTCACCAACCTTTTGAGGTGAAGCAAATAGTATGAGTGCCATTTCCTGACTGAAGGTCCTTAGTTTCTTTCCTGCATACATCAAACCAATAACATAGGATTTGCATTTCCAATTTGACTTTCATTAGAGCAAGAATTTAAGGTTTACAGAGCAATCTAAAGGCACAATTTTAAACCTATATCATAACGTTTTATGTCGTCTCACATCTAATTTAGCAGCATTTAAAAAATCAAACCATTGTGAAATAGTCAGTGAAACAACTTTTCTTTCCATGATCACATCTCCTAGTTTTTTATATAATGTTAACTACTTTGCAAAATTATCATGAAAAGCACGTGTGGTTTGGGCCTACCCTTGAGCAGCCTGTCACTGACCATGCAGCTCATCACTAGACCACATCTTACGGGTGCAAAGGAGATTAGTGAATCCAAAATTTGGTTAATTCTAAGGGAATGATTTTCTTCTAAAAATTTCTATCTTCATTGTTTTAATGTCAACCTATTTTTATAGAAATTTGATAATAAAACATACATGGATATATAATGCATCAACTGGAAAATCACTATACATATTTTCAATCATTTCTCCCATCATACTAAATCCATGGACTACTTAAAACACCATGGTTTTAAATACAGTGCATGTTTTTAGCTAATATTACTAATATTAAATATATAAAAACAAGGCAGTATGTGCTTATAATGAGCCATTATTCCTGGTATAATTTATGAATCTTAGTGCACATACTGGACCTGGGACTAGAGTTACTGGATTTCCTGCTTGTGCTTTAGTTCTCTGAACAATAGATTTTAATAAATATTATAAAAGACATGCATCACTAAAATGAAAATTAGGGGACTATCGAAACTACTTTTTTGAATATCATATTCTTTAACAATGTCTTATCTATTTTCAGAAGAGGATATGTGGATTCAGAAAGATTACATAGACATTCCCAAGCTTACCTTGCCAGTTAGTTAATGAAAGAGTTAGGATTAAAACCCAGTTCTCTTCTCAATATTTTAATATTCACAGGGCCTGATGAACTATAGTCATCATGATCTAAGTATATGATAATGGTTTGATAGTATGTTTTCTTCCTAAATGCATATTCTTCTATTAAAATTGCATATTTTGAGATCCTTCATGTGTTTTTCCAAATAATAATTTAAAATTGTAGCAATGTCTTTATAAGCAATTACAGAACAGCAACAAAGGATCCTCAGAATCCAAACTCTGATCACTTTTTCAAAATGGCACCTGAATTTAACAATATTTTAGAACTTGTCAGAAGTAAAAATGCCTTGGGTCATGTTGCCCCAAATCCCTGCATAAGATTTTGAGTCCAGTTTCTGATTATAAAGAGCTCAGAATTAAGCATTTCTGTGGCCAGGTTTGCATCATCAGGCACCCAGCAGAGTGCCACATGAAGACAGTGCATAGTAGATGCTTGCTGGTCGACTGTCTCTCAGCATTTTCTGTCCTTGGTGTAATCTCCAAGTCTTTCTTAAATACTGTACTCATTTCATTTCTCTTCCCCTCAAGCCTGGAGAAGAGGAAAGCTTTCTCTATCGACCTTCCATTTATTACAGTCAGGTAAAATTGTTCACTAGAGCTAAATGTCTAGTTATAGATCCCCTCATTTTGTATGTGTTCCTCAAGGAAACCCAATCAAAAAGGAGCAGAAGTGACCCAGTTTCCCTTGCCTGCTTCAGGAGAGCTATGCTTCCAACTGGTCTCTGATAATTTAGTGGGTAGAAGTGTGAAAGAGATATGACATTCTTTTTCTTCTTCATTTCCCTTCTAAATAGGGTCTACAGAGGAAATCCTTCTATGTAATACCTCCATGGGTTCTAAACATAATATATTCTTGTTTGTTGCCTGAAAGTAAGAAAAATGCTTTAAAATATAAATATTTTAAAAAACCCAACATCTAGAAAAGCTAACCATTTTATACAAAATTTGAATGTTGTTTAGAGTTCTACCTATAGTTATTCTAGTAGGTAATTAAATTTCAAGTGCCTGGTTTCAGATCAAAGTTTGCTTTATTATATCTCAAACAAGAAACAGTACAATAAATCAGAGTATGCACCTCAAGTGTTAATTAACACAGTTTTGCCACCTTCACCATAGCCAGTGTGTGCCAGCAGTGAAGAAGCCTGAAGAGTGAGTGGAAATGAAATCGCAAAAGGTGTTTTCCAAGCTTGTCGAGAATTGAACATCTTTCCTTGCAAGAAGTGGTCCAAAGCCTGGAAGAAGGAGTCATCACTTGGTGCAAGATGTGGTGAATATGGTGAGTTCCTAAGTCCAGCTTCTGTAGTTTGAGCTCAGTATTGTGTGAGGTGTTGTCCTGCAAGAGAATCCTCCTGTCCCAGTTGACCAATCTCAGCTGCTTAATCAGAAGCATCTTCATCATTCCATCCATCTGGTTGCAGCAGACGTCTGCTGTAATCAACTGACCAGGTTTTGCAAAGCTGGAGTGGCTAATACCGGTGCTGGACCACCAGACGCCATTAACTTTTTTTGATCAATATTCCCTTTGGAACCATGTTTTGACATTCCATCTTTATCCAACCATTATGCCAAACACTTAGGATTGTCAAAAAGAACCCATTTTTCATCACAATAACAATATGGTACAGAAATGGTTCACCTTTGTGTCGTGACAACAAGAAAGGCAAGCATCAAGATGATTTCTTTTCAGATGTTTGTTTAATTCATGAGGAACCCATCTCTCCAGCTTCTCTACATTGCTGATTTGTTTCTAATGGCCCGGTGTTGTTGGACTACTAAGTCAAACCTTGCTGCTAATTCATGCATAGGTTGGGAGAGATTCACTTTCACTTCTGGCTTCCAGCTTATCATTATACACTTTGGTCTCAGGTCACCCATGTGACTCATTTTCAAGACTGAAATCACCAGAACAGAATTGCTCAAACCATTGTCATACTGTGCATTCGCCACATCCTTCACAAACGCTCTGTTGACAGCTGTCTGGGCTGCATTGGTTCCACCATGGAAGTCTTACTAAAAAATAGCATGAATTTTTGACTTATCCATGGTTTTACAAAAATTGCTCTAAACATTTTTGAAAAATAATCATAAGCCAAAACATACACCTGGAAGAAGGAAGATGTACCTTCACACACACACACACACCACACACACGAGTCGTCAAAGTGAAACGTCAGAGATAGCGACTGTCAAATTTAATACTTAAGGAAATTGGACTTTTTTACTTAATAACACAATGCTAAGTTTAAAATGTTGACTATAAGTCTTTTCAGTGATGATACTTAAAATTAGAGAATTTGAGTGGATAAATGTGTAATAAGGTATCTGGTCAGTGAATGAGTATTTGCAAAGAAAGATATGGTTGGAAGTAATTGAATCACAGCTCACTCTAACTTGGTGAAAAAGCAGTGGAGTACCTCATGCAGTCTAAGGAGGGAGAGGCAGCTGGATTTCAGGCACAAAACCCCACTCTGAAGCTGCTGGTTTCGCTTGCTGAATCACCTTCATTTGTCTCCATAGGTACAAATTGCTTTTCTGCATCTGCTTCACTGGAAACCAGTCTACCAACAGCTCCCATGTCCTTTCTAACAGGGAGCTACTCTCTGTACCAGTGGTTCTCAACCTGTGGGTCGTGACCCGCAGGAACGGTATTAAAGGGTCGCAGGATTGGGAAGGTTGAGAACCACTGCTCTATACCCTCTGTTTCTTTTCCAATTAGAAAAGTTCCAGGAAGGGGATTAATTAGCCAAGCTTTGGTCAACTTGACAGAGCCAGTACTAGGGAAATAAATAAACTACTGATGTAGGGTACTCAGAAAGTATGTGTGGCGGGGGGCTGCATGGAGCACAGTTACAGTGGTGACAAGACAAAACTTGGGGGTTTTGTAAACATTTTCAGTGGTATTCAAAAAACTGAAGCAAATTAGTTAAACAGGTTACTTATTAGTTAAACTGTAGATCACTGTGTCCTTTGATTTTACACACATTTCCTTTCTGATCATTACAACCTGTGGGACAATGGAGTGAACACCTGTGACTTTTTCTGTTACGACCCCCTTCTCACACTGGGAAACGCCCACGCGTCTGTGAAGTCACTTCTCTGCACAATGTAACTGACAGGTGTCCGTGGAAGCTGGCTATATTTCAATTGGTACGTACCCTCTGACCACATTTGAAAGGTACAGCTGTGGACCTTTCCAATTATATTGGGTCCCTTCCTGGGATATTGAAATTAAAATCAGTTTTTTTCTCTCTCTTTCTCTCGCTCACCTTCCTGATTGTTAAAGCATAGATGAAGAAGGTGTTGGCAGGTGAATTATATATAGTTGAGGGGAAAAGGAAGCTGGGATGCAGGAGAAGAAAAAAGAAATCTGAGTGGCAGAGACAAAGGATGGATCACAAGTCAAATTCGTTTCCTGCACCTCTATTTACACCAACACTCCTGCAGGACATTCTGGAAGGGACTTCTTGGTGGTGGTGGTGGTAGGTGCTTTCTGATTGAAGGTCCCTCTGATACCGGTAATCCTAGCATTCTGTGGCTGAGAAGGGTGGATTGCTTAAGGTCAGGAGTTCCAGACCAGTCTGAGCAAGAGCAGCACCCTGTGTCTAAAATAACTAGCCAGGCATTGTGGTGGGCGCCTGTAGTCCTAGCCACTCAGGAGGCTGAGACAAGAGGATCACTTGACCCCAGGAGTTAGAGGTTGCTGTCAGCTATGATGCCATGGCTCTCTACCAAGGGCAACATAGTGAGACTTTCTTTCAAAAAAAAAAAAAAAGAAGAAAAGAAAAGAAAAAAAAAAAAGAAAGAAAAGAAAAGAAAGAAAGAAAAAAGAAAAGAAAGTCACTCTCTCTTAAGTCCACATTCCCTTCACTGCCTTTCTGACATGTTTCTCCCACTTTTACCTTCTATTTTTAACTATTCCAAGCACACAGTACTCCTGTCACTTTTGTGAGTCTACCATATTGAAATTCAGTTTTGTCCTACTTCATCTAGATGTTCAACTCTCCCTCCCTTTCAGAACCTGCCATCCCTCCCCCCACATTCACTTGCAAGTCTCAGTTTAAAATTCTCTTTTTCAAGGACATCTACTTTGAGCCCTTCCCAGATTGTGTAAGAAACCTTTTTATGTCTTTCTTTCTTTTCTTTTCTTTTTTTTTTTTTTGAGACAGAGCCTCAAGCTTCCCCCCTGGGTAGAGTGCTGTGGCATCACAGCTCACAGCAACCTCCAACTCCTGGGCTTAAGCGAGTCTCCTGCCTCAGCCTCCCGAGTAGCTGGGACACAGGTTCCCGCCACAACGCCTGGCTATTTATTTTTGGTTGCAGCCATCATTGTTGTTTGGCAGGCATAGGCTGGATTTGAACCTGCCACCTTAGGTGTATGTGGCTGGTGCCTTAGCCACTTGAGCCACAGGCGCCGAGCCCTTTTTATGTCTTTCTTGCACTCTGTCGTATTTCCCCTATTCTAGGACTTTGTCATGGTCTATTGTAATCAATGCCTATTTACTTGGTTAAATCCCCTATGACAGTGTAAGATCCTCCAGGATGTAGACCAGAATTGCTTTACCACAGTACATCTGGCCACCTAGCACAATGCCTGCCACATATGAGGATGACAATAAGTACTGTCAAATAAATAACAAAATTAATACATATTTGAAGATCACTGGGTTCAGAATTAGTGGATCTTCAGGTCCTATAATCACCTAAGTATTGTCTTAATTAAGCACAATTCATAACTAAATAGCCTTAACTTTTTTTAACAACAAAAGTTCCCATACATCGTAGCATCATCAAACTGCTTATAGTTCCACACACTCCGTCCTGCTCTCCCAGTCTGCTGGTTCCAGTTACCCGCTCCAACACGAACCTTCTCCCTTTTCTCACGAAGGTCTAATTCCATCCACTTTTTTTCAGGAAGCCTCTCTAAACTCCTGGCTGGTTGCCCCTCTTTCACACTCTCAAAATATATAGTCCAGTACTATTTCTGCTGTAGTACATGATACCGGGTAAATCATCTCTTTCACTTTGATCTCAGTTTCCTTATTCCTAAAATGAATGGATTGTACTAGATTACTGATCTTTAATTTCTTCTTTTTGAGCTGAGAAATTCTTACAACTGAAACTCTCTTCCAAAGTCCAATACTAACGTCGATGGAAGTTTTATCAGAGATCAAATTACTTCTTCAGTGAGCTGTGGAACATCTTGGAACCACTGAGAAATGCTGTCCCACTCTATATGGCCCAAGAGGCACCACCTGTGTAGACATCTTGACATCACCAGAAGGTGACTCCCTTAGAAGAAAGACCACCCCAAGAGTCTTCAGTCATATGTGACATTCGCACGGTGTAGAAAGCACCTGTGAGAAATACTTTGGCCATAAGGGAGTGGGGAAGGGATTTAACATCATTTAACATCATTGACTCTGGTCAGTAAGATGCACAGAGCACGAAAGTATGTACATCATCGGTTAGCAGTCTTCACACCTGTGGCGCAGCCGGCCAGGGATCACTCACTTCCGGAGAAGTTAGCCCGGGCTCCTCCTTGGGCTCCCCCTTTGTCTCCGCTTTTTGCTTGGAGGACGCCGGAGTGTCTTATCTCACCTGTTTATTATACAGAAAACGGATTTAAAGAATGATTCTTGAAAAAAAAAAACAATAAAAAAGAATTTAAAAATAATGCTTGGACAGAGTTGGAGCAATAGTATAGAATAAAATGACTTCAGGCCCGCGCTCTCCTGCTGAGACTGCTGCTGAGATTGCTGCTGGGATGCTTGCGCCTACAAATACTGACTGTGACTTCTAAGGTGCTTTGGCACCTGAGACCTGAACAAGAGAGACCCAGAGGGAAAATGCACAGGGGCCCACGTCCAGAAAGTTGAGTGGGCCAGGGCCGAAAACCCAGAGACTAGCTCTGATGAGGCCCTGGGTAGGGGCCAGAGACACAGTGTCGTGGGCCTCGACACCATGGACCATCAGGACCTTGAAAGTGGATGCCTATGGGGATCTGAAAATGCAAACTCTATAAACTAGTCATCATGGGTATCCAAATTCAACTACCTTGAGCCAAAACTTAACAGTCCTTTAATTTGATCATTCAAGGCTCGGGGCCTATAGCTCAACCGGCTAAGGCGCCAGCCACGTACACCTAAGGTGGCGGGTTCGAATCCCCGGCCCGGACCCGCCAAACAACAAT
Organism: Galago senegalensis; assembly: GCA_963575145.1. NCBI lineage: Eukaryota > Metazoa > Chordata > Mammalia > Primates > Galagidae > Galago > Galago senegalensis. The sequence continues at coordinate 16,543 of CAUYTI010033707.1, forward strand.
GACAGCTACAACCCAAAAATAGCCGGGCGTTGTGGCGGGCGCCTGTGATCCCAGCTACTTGGGAGGCGGAGGCAAGAGACTCGCTTGAGCCCAGGAGTTGGAGGTTGCTGTGAGCTGTAATGCCAGGGCACTCTACCCAGGGGGACAGCTTGAGGCTCTGTCTCAAAAAAAAAAAAAAAAATTTGATCATTCAAAATTTCTTTCATCAGGCCAATTTTTTTTGCAATGATAAGAGTCACATCCTCTCAATGTCCTGAGTCAGCTTAAAAATAAAACAGACATTTTCCATCACATATAACTTATTTTTTTCCTTTCTAGACCTCAATCCCAACAGGTAAAATATTCTCTGTAGAAGATTTGAAAAGATGAACACAAATCTTTAAGATTATGCTAGAAATGTTCTTCCTTTTGTTGATCAAGTTCTAAGGTAGAGTTTTATAACTCTCACAAAGCGATTTTTGTTTTGAAATGTGTATTTCAGCTACTAATCAAGAAAAAAATAGTTGCTGAAAGTGCCATGATGCAAATCTTAGATATATCTATTCTGTTGATTACTTTGCTGAAGCTAAAATTTAATAGGTTGCCAAGAAAGCCAAATCATTGGTATATTCTCTTTTAAAAACCCTTATAATCATCTGTGTTTCACTTTTCACTTAGAAATACATGGTCTTCCTTACTGACTCTGTATAGAAAAATTGCATTTTAGTCAGATTGCTAAAAATTTAAATACTAGCATTTATTTTAAGCAAAGAATGATTCTTCTGCCATTTAGCTTGACTTACTTTTATACTTCTGTATTATCCAGTATCTATCTATGTGTGTGTGCAGGTCTGTGTGTGTGTCTGTGTGTGTGTATATACATATGTGTAGAGATGGGGTCTCACTCTTGCTCAGGCTGGTCTGGAACTTGAACTCCTGACCTCAGGTGATCCACCTGTCTCAGCCTCCCAAAGTGCTAGGATTTATAGCTGTGAACCACCATGCCCGACCCTATCCAATATCAATATTATGCAGAAAACTGATTTAAAGAATAATTCTTGAAAAAAAAAAAGAAATTAAAAAGAATAATGCTTGGACAGAGTTGGAGCAATAGTATAGAATAAAATAATTTCTTTTAAAAAGTCTTAGAAGAAATCTTATTGATACAGATAAGGCTTGGACTCAAATTGTAGGAGAAGGAATATTAAGATATTTAATAAAAGGTAATTTAAAAAAATGTATCTTCAGAAAATCACATTTACTTTGAACAGTTGTTGAGAAGTTCAGCTTTCTATAATTTTATTTTATGGGGTTTAAAATTAAAAGTGATGTGATTGCTGGGGAAAATCCACTAGTTCAGAGGTATTAAGAGCCTGAAGCTAGAGTTGCTTTGGTCTCCTGCTACATCATTGTTTGCTCAAGGGCAACTAAGTATTTTTAACATTGTCTTTGCTTCTCAGTAGATTTTGATCAGAAAGTGAGGCTGCATTTCACAAGTGTTTACTTCCATAAGGAAGTGTGAAAGGCTAAAAACATATGGTTACATATGTATCAATTCATCCTTAATTTTATACCTTTTCTTTCTAATTAAAAATAAAAGAGGGAGTTGGCTATATCTGTGGTTCAGATATATTTTGTGTAGCCAAATAGTTACACTTTTGTCTGACATATAGAGAGAACTATTTTAATAATTGTTGCATTTTTAATTTTAAACTTGATACCCACATATTGATTTTTTAGATAGGCATAACCATATTGGGGTTATATCCCAAACACAGTACCATTTCTCCCCATTAATTCTAATTGGCCTTCATCTACGGCAAAAGAGAGGGTATAGAGTAAGTGGTCAATGGAGTCTTCCAAATTAACAATTAGTAATTCAGAAACAGACAGTTTGTAACCACAAATGGTAAAAAAGACATATTTTGAGTTTCAGAAAAATAATCATTTATTGGTCACATATTACCATTTCCATTTGAAAAATGGGCCTTTGGAATTCTCTGAAGCAAAAAGGAAAGAAAAATCATTACAGAAATGAATTGAACGTTGGGCAAAACTTCAGCTGTTCAACGATGTATCTTAAAAGTTGAAATAGTCATTTCTCTTGTTCTCTAATATGTCTTATTTCGGCACACCAGATACTAAATGGAGTGTAATAGATTTTATAAAAATGCCAAGACAGGTTATAATTTACATGTTCTATTTTGTATAAAAAAATCAATATTATGTAGTATAAACCTTATGAAATGCTGACACAGAAATTGTGTTCAACCAGTTCTTTTTATACAGATAAATGACCTAGGATTTAAACCAGACAGTGATTAGCTCACTTCTTTTCTGATTTATGTTTTTAAAGTAAAACCAGAAATAGATGGGTTGTGACTGTTCCCATTTAAAAAATTATAATTATAGCTGAGCTCAGCTTTGGAAAAAAGACTTAAAAGATATTTGTTTTTCTTTTTGCAATGAATGCATTCTAAATTTTCTTACGAAGTAAACCTGTTACTTTAGACTTTTCCTTACGGAGTTTAATCTCCTTCAAGGTTTCTATGTTGTTGATGGTATTTAAATTTCACTAAAAACAACACCTAGTTGAGCTACCAAAAGCAACAACAGTAAGTATTGTAAACTTTCTGAGTCTTTTCTACCTAATTAACATAACAACTTGGGGAGGCTGAGTTGAGAGTGGGTGTCCCTATCCCTGTTTTACAGATGAGAAAAATTGTGTTTCCAAATAGATAATTAATTGATATTGTCCTAGGCTCCAACAGAGTGGCTGGAGCTCTCTGTGATTTTACTCAGGGTCAGAATAATTCTTAAGGAGCCAGACCTAGCAGCCCTCCAAGGAGGAAGACATCATTGTTCAGTTAAGGAGGGAGCAATTTATGAATAGGGAGGTATCATCTCAGACAAGCACAGGGCAGCTCCCCCTCCAGGGCTTTCCCCAGGCCTTCTGCAAGCTGGATAGAGGAGCTCTGTAGCTCACCACTTTGAAAATGATGTTCATCACTTTGAAAATGATGTCCAGTTTGGGCCAAAGATATATTAATTACAATGTACCTTCTAGGGAGGATGTGACAGTATATTTCCCTTGTTAGGCTTGATTTCTTTCTGGGTGGGAGTGGAAATTAGTGACACATTTACGTGGTCTACAGCAAAACAGATAGAAAAATAGTTTACATGTATAACTCAAACCTGAAGCTAATAAAATGAGAGGAGAGGCGGTAGCAACTGTTTTATTTTGTCAGCTTATTTGTCCTGTTTCATAATCAGCAAAGATTTCCGCCTTGTAAATTCTGTTTATAAAAGCAAAATGCTACAGTTACACTAGACGCTTCCTCCCATTCTATCACCATTCACTTCTCTATTACCCGAAGTGACTAATATTGTGCAGTTTATGTTGTTTTCCATTCAGATATTTTAGACTTTTATGATATGTAATGTAGTATTTATTGTATTGTTTTATGTGCAATCTTTTAAAAGTTATACAAATAGTAGTATAATGTAGTTAAGGCATTGAATTTCACTTTTTTCTCTTACATGTTTGTTTCTGAGATTCAGTATTGTTGATTTAGAAGTCTAGTTTTGTCCTTTTTGTGAATATATTAGAGAGTACAAATTCAGTGAGACCAGAACTTCATTTTATTCACTGTGCTTCCTTAAGTAACTTGAGCAGATTATTTCTTTAATAAACTAATAATTGGCAGAATGAATTAGCATATATAAATGAGTATATTAATGTATAAATGAATATATGCTATTAGCCTACAGTTTTTTCTTTCTTCATTTGTCTAATTTGATGTTAAGGCTATTTTGGCTTCAAAACTTTTAAACATTTTATATAAATATATAATTATTCCTTACGATATGTTAAGATTTAGTGCTTTCTTGTGGGTAGACCTTGATGAATGATTTGATTTCATTAACACAATGACTACCAGGCTAGAAAAAAAATTTTTCCCTTGGGGTCATAGTATTTTATTTAAAAATATAATAAAAACTTTGAAAAAAGATCCTCTTTAATTTAATGAAAAAATTGCTATTATTTGTTGTTGTTTGTTTGTTTCTTTGTGTGAATTATATTTCCATTGACCCAGAAAACCATGAGCAGAGGTCTCATAGAACGGGAGCTTCCCACCTGTCTACCAGTTCTATATGCTCAAAACTAGTGTGAGTTAAATACAGCTCACATGACAGTTAATGTGTTGTTACAGTTCTATTCAGGTTTCTAAAAATTTTCTTCTTGGTCTAGTTTTGGCAGTTAATATTTTTCTATAAAGTTGTTCTTTGGTAGTTTATATTTTTCTATAAAGTTGTTCTTTGTGGCTACATTTTCAGATCACTTGGTTCTTTAGTTTACTGTTGTAACTATGTCAAATGATCCCAAATTTAGTGTTTTAAAACAACAAACCAGGGTGGCACCTGTGGCTCGATGAGTAGGGCACCAGCCCCATGTACAGAGGGTGGCAGGTTCAAACCTGACCCCGGCCAAATTGCAACAAAAAAACAGCCGGGCGTCATGGCCGGCACTTGTAGTCCCAGCTACCTGGGAGGCTGAGGCAAGAGAATCGCCTAAGTCAGGGAGTTGGAGGTTGCTGTAAGCTGTGACGCCACAGCACTCTACCAAGGGCAACAAAGTGAGACTCTGTCTCCAAAAAAATAAAAATAAATAAATAACAAGAAAACAACAACATAAACTTAGGACTTCATAGTTCTTTGATCAGAAGTCTCAAATGAGCCCACACAGCCTGTTCTTTTCCTATTCCGGCTTCTACAGATTGCTCATGGCCTGGTTTTTGCTCTGACCCACCTGGAAAATCCACTATAATCTTTCCATTTTCAGAGCCTCAACTGAATTACACCTGCAAAGTCCCTTTTGTCTGTAAAGTAACAGTCATTGATGATCAGGGACTGGGGTGTGGAGACATTTAGGAGGATCATTATTCGCCCTGCCGCAATTGGAGTCTTATTTTTGATTGTACTTTCTCTCTAGATGAGTTACTTAAGAAAAAAAATCCAGAACCTGTTTAATTCTACCAATTTCTCTAAGTCAATTTGTCTAATATTTGTCTATTCTATTAGCTATGCCCTGACAGCTGTGACAGGGTTGGGGGCACAGTGTAAAGGTTGGAGAGGTGTGATCAGCGCTGGGGGGTCAGCTCCAGGAGTTTTCCTCCTATTTCCCATTACTTCATCCAGGAAAGCCACTTCCATTGTGCTCTGAGTGGTTCCAAGTAACCTCTGGCAGGAGGCATCCCGAGCGTTTTCACTCTGCTCCCACTCCCAGAAGTGGCAGTTCTTTATGACTGAAACCTCTGAGCTCCTCTTGTCCCCAGTCTCAGCTCTTGGCAGTACCTAAGGAGGTGAGGGTCTCACCTTACTACTCCCTCCGGGGCCGAGGCCTGGGCATGCGCACCGGCTGCGGCCGAGTGGAGGGGATCGCCGTGTCTGTCCCCTCTCTCCTATCGCCCTCTCCTTTTCCTCCACTTCCCCTACCCTTCCCAAGTTCCCATCCCCCTCGCCCCCGCCCCACTCCGGGACCGGTCTGGCTGGTTTAGACAACTGGGGATTTAACCTGTCACGCCCATCCCTCGCCCGAAGCCGATCAGGCTTTAAGCCTCCACCCTGCCCTTGTTCCCTCGCCGCCTCCAGCTCAGAGGAGTGAAAGCCGCTACAAATAGCAAGAATGAAACGTGTGTGGGATCAGTAGTGGTAAACCACCAGGGGATCCCGTCTCCCCACAAACCGGCATCTCTCCGAGGAGGAAGAGGAGGAGGAGAGGGAGGAGACTAGGAGCCGAGCGCCGGGTTTCGCGAGTGCGCGCAGCGGTTGGAGCGGCTGGGAGAGGCCGGGCCACCTCCCCTTTCCCACCCGCGCACCGCCTCGCCCGCGGCGGTTCCAGGCACCGCGCTCTCCGCCCTGCTGCGCCCGAGGTGGCAGTAACGAGCTCCTGCGGCCAGCGCCAGTCCGCCGACCGGCAGCGCGCTCTTCTCCCCCTTCGCCCCCGATTCCCTCCGCCACCGCAAGCCGCCCAGCAACCCGCGACCGTCAACTTTGAGCTGGAGGAAAAGCAACTTTGACAGTGGCCGCGGGTTTGGAATCTGCTTCTCCTTCGCAGCAGTTGTGGGTGAGGTGGGGCAGGAGTTTCGTCTGAGCATCTGCGCTGCGTCTGACTGTTTGCAACCTGTTTCCAGTGAGCAGGGAGAGGGATTGTGACTGCCAGTCGTCTGGGAGAGGGGGACTTGTTTTTCTTTCTCTCTGGAGACCTGGGCTTGCAACTGGATAAAGCAGTGTGGAAAGGATGTAAATAAGCAGAGCAACTGTTACCAGAAGGCAGCCACCCAAAGGCAGGGAGGAGCCTGGGGCTTCGCTCGTTTTCCCCATTTGCAACATTAATCAACAGCGAGGTGTTGGTTGCAACTTTTCAAGGTCAGCCGCGAAGAGTAGTCGTTATCTCTGTGAACCTTGAGGGTACGCCTCACTGGGATTGGATTTGTCTTACAAATGCACTGGTTGCCAAACGAGACAGTGTTGTAGCGGTGTGTGTGTGTGACCCCGAGACGGGACGCATCCTCCACCCTCCTGGTAATCTCCGGTCCCCCGCTGCCCGGGCCGGGGTGAGTATGTGACATGTGTCTAACTCTCCACAGTAACTTAGGCAGCAGGTGTCGGTCCTAAGCAGGAGCCGCGGCTGCTGGGTGCGCCCTTGCCACGCCATGCGGGCTAAGGGCGCGTTTCTCGTTCGCATGTCGAGGCTGCTGCTTCTGTTACTGCTTAACGTTTCTGCCTCTTCTGCCCGGGGGTCCGCCCCTGCGGTTAGGAACCGAACTTGTCTGGGGGAGAGCTGTTCACCTATACTGATCCAGCGACGCAGCAGAGACGCCTGGGGACCGAGAAATACTGCAAGAGACGTGGTCCGAGCCCGTGCGCCGTGGGAGAAGCCAGAGGCGGCCGTGCTGGGGGCGCCCTCTTGGGACCTACCTGCTGCCCCAGGCAGTTACCCGGGTGCGGGGAGAGGGGCAGAGGCAGCCGCAGCCGAACCCTCTGGACCTCCGACCAGGCCTCCTGGCCCCTGGAGGTGGAAAGCGGGTCGGGGTCAGGAATTCCCTGAAACTTTGGGGAGAGGGGACCCTACAGCCCTCCAGCTCTTACTTGAGATCTCACAGGAAGATGAGAAGACTCCCAGAAGCTCTGGCATTTCCGGGCGGAGCCAGGAGCAGAGTGTGAGGACAGTGCCCGGACCCAGTGATCTCTTCTACTGGCCAAGGAGGGCCGGGAGACTCCAGGGTTCCCACCACAAGCCTCCACCCAAGACCGTCAGTGAGCTGGCTGGGTACGAAGGGCGGACAATTGCACCTCCTGGCAGGGCACTGGCCCAGAACGGGTCCTCGGAGGAAGGGGTCCACGAGCGCGGGGGTGTCCGCCGGGGCAACAGCACAAGCCGGCGCGTGCGACTGAAGAACCCCTTCTACCCGCTGACCCAGGAGTCGTACGGCGCCTACGCTGTCATGTGTCTGTCCGTGGTGATCTTCGGCACCGGCATCATCGGCAACCTGGCGGTCATGTGCATCGTGTGCCACAACTACTACATGCGGAGCATCTCCAACTCCCTGCTGGCCAACCTGGCCTTCTGGGACTTCCTCATCATCTTCTTCTGTCTTCCACTCGTCATCTTCCACGAGCTCACCAAGAAGTGGCTGCTGGAGGACTTCTCCTGCAAAATTGTGCCCTATATAGAGGTAATTCCTCCCAGAGGGTCTTGAGCTACTGGCTTTATCTGTTTCCAGATGGTAGCATCAAAGAACTACTGTTGAAGGCACTTACCTGGCTGGGACCCCTTTGCCATTTACCTAGGTCCTCGTTCCATTTCTCTTCCCAATCTCTGATGCACGTGTGTATGTATAAAAAGAGGCGGCTTTAGTACATCAGCTTCAAATTTATCTGCTCCTGGGCTGTGAAAAAATGATGACCTCATAATGCACAGAATTGTTTGGATTGTAGGTCTCTCTCTCTCTCTGAATATAGTGTTACGCATATTTCTGATTTGGCACCTATTGGAGATTCTAGGGTTAAATAAATGCCCAGCCCATGGTTGTCATTATCAGAACCCAGCAAGGGGGGAAAATCATTAGCATTTATCTGTGAAGTTTCTAGTGCTTCAACACTTTTCACCCCAAGCAGATTATTGTATTTTTTAAAATAGCAAAGTTGGAGTAATATTTTATTTTTTAAATCAGGAAATCTGCATTTCTTTGTCCATTGGACTCGTGATATATTAATAACCTCCCAAAGTAGTTTAAGTGTCTGGCTGTCTTCCACGTTGTCCCTTCTAAATGCTTATGTCATTTCTGGTTTCTCTTCTTTACCTTCTCACTTGTTTAACAGTTTTGTTTATTTTTCTAGGAACAAAATTAAGCAGAAACAAGACTTTGGCCACCATGGCACAGAATTTGTTTAACATTATTGAAGTATAGAGTATGGATTGATTTATCATTTGGTATGGACATAAAGACTTGCCTATGTTAAGGGATTGACTCTAAGACTAAAAGATGAGGACATGTACTAGTTTCCAAACTTTAGAAATTCAAATAATTTTGTGTGAAATTTGACTACTTCATCCTACAGTTAGTGTCCTGAACCATTATTGTAGTTGGAATTTGCTCTTTAAAGGGCCTCTGTTTAAACACCAGCTCTTGGACAAGTCTCAAGTGTTTTGCTGCCAGTTGTGTTTTTAGCCAGCTGGCCCTTGATTTTCTCCATTCAGACTGTCCATTTCATTTATGGAAGCAAAAGAAGGGAAACTGTAAATATTTCAGAGCCCCTGATCCTGTCTGGCACCAGGGCCAGTGACACTATGTTCAACATTGTTCCAGGGCCTAAAGCTAAGGGAAAAGTAAACAGAAAACAGTACCTATTTAGCAGGACCAAAGAAGAGACAATAAATAAGACCCTCTGTTATCCTGACAGAGATCAGATGCAGAGTGTTCCATGACTACTGAATCAGCTGTTGCTACTTTACCAGGACCCAGGATTTCTCTCCTTGCCAAGCTCAAAGTACCTCTGAAACATCTAATTATTTTTAGTGGACAATTGATTTTTGAATTGTGGAGAAGGTCCTTATACTTATGTTAGGGAATATGCCCCTGTTTACCACTTACCATTTCAAAGTCAATTTCCATTTAAGATTTCTCCAATTATTTGTTTGAAGAATACAGAAGAAATTGACTTATGCAAGGAGACAAAAAGTAAACTTCAAAGTGGGCAGGAAAGGTATTCCACTAAGAGAAATGTTTTGGCTTGTCTCACTGGAAATCTACATATGTAGAAACCTTTATATACACAGCATTAGAGCGGAGAACAGTAGAGAGGACAAAAAAAAAAATAATTGAGGTAAGAAAACACATTACCAGTTCTTGAAAGGAAACTTTAAAAGATTAGAATTCTATAAAATTCAGGAACGAATATTAAAAACTTTGGTGTGTTTAATGAGACCTGAAGAGTTTGGAGCAACTGTAATATACATGTTTTAATTTTCTTTCACTCTAATTCTCAGAGTTCTAAACAATGGAATGATACTTTCTTTTATTTGTATTTTACTTATAAATTTAATTTTTCTTCTCCTTAAGAATATTTTGGATTTTTACCTCTTCTCTTATTGTTGGCAAAATTTCTCTTTTACTCTCTATTTTTACTTAACTTTCCCCCACCTTTATAGCTTTCTCTATTTTTCAGTTATTGGTACAAGGCTTTATTTTTCCTAAAGAAGGAAAGTGTTGGAAAAAACTGCACTCATTTGGCTTTGTCCTCATTGAAAAATTAGGCTACAATACACATTTCTTTACTGTTAGAGTAGTAAATGAAAATCTTAATATGTAGAGTTTCTATGTTTCTACCTAAGTCGTCTTCCTCTGAAATAAATGTTTAATTTTTTAGCATGCTTTAAAAAATAGTTATTGGATAATAGTATTGGCTTCATAACTCCTGACTATGGTTTAAATGTAACCCTAAAGCATTGCGGCCTCCAGGAGCCATTGCTGTTTTCACAGAAGTAAGAGTGATTTAGTGCCTGTCCCATGTTGGGTTTCTGAAAAAACAGACCCTGAGATGGAGGTTTACTGGGGCATAAAGGATATTGGGCATACTCTCAGGCTTAAAATCTATTGAGAAATGAAGGAAGCAGGATTGGGCAGAATTCGAAGTGGAACTGTAATGCAGTTGCTACAAGACCTCAACTGACACTTTGAGAAGTTTGAGGGCTGGGGTGGCCATGCAGAGGTGCCCTGAATTGAGGCAAGAGGAACCCATGTTTATATCTCTTAATGAGCCAGTCACTGAGTGCAAGCCTGCTCCCCAGAATGGAACTGTCGGTTACCAACAATCCCAGCAGCTGGGACTAGTGCTTCATCCTTGAGGGACTTTGGGAGGGAGCATATCCCAGCATTCACTCACTACAGAGGCTTTTGAACTTTCATGTTTAATTAGAAATAGTTGGTGTCCTAATCAAACCCATGAAACATGGGGCTCAGAGAAGAGAAAGCTACCCTAAGCATATACCCCTAGTCGGTGGCCACCAGATCCTTAGTCTCAATGCCTCTGCTTCTTGTTGATGTTTGCTGATTAGACAAACATGGGGAAGGCAAAAGTCGTATCCAGTGAGTGTTCTTTTCTGCTCCTCGGCGTCTTTAAAAAATTTTTTATAACTACTAGAAACGAAAAAAAAAAAGGCCAGCTAATGTTACTTGTTATGTGGTAAAATGTATGGCTTCTTTTGGTTTTGAGTTTCATCTTATTTTTCATAAACCCATAAACTGGCAGTAAGTTTCAAAGTTGGTAGCTCATTAAAATTTTTAAAATTGAAATAATGTGAGACAACCATACTTTTTTTCTTTCTTTTTTTTGCAGTTTTTGACTGGGGCTGGGTTTGAACCCATCACCTCTGGTATATGGGACTGGTGCCCTACTCCTCTGAGCCACAGGTGCCACCTGAGACAACTATGCTTTTTAGTCATGTGCCAAACATGATTATTTTGATAATTAAAAATCATATATTACATTTTATACTCTTAAAATTATAGTGTGTTGGATTTGTGAAGAATAATACAAATATATGACCTTTATTCAAACTTTCTCCAAATCCCTGTCCTATATATTTCCTTCTTGAATTCAGTACTTCTTGGAATTATCTGACATTTTGGCTCTTTTCATATTTCTAGATTTCACCTTTTCTTTAGTTTTTACTTTCTTATACTTTAAAACTGTTTTTGGCTATTCTCCTCTCTTTCCTTTAACCATACACCCTCATATTGATTCAGAATGTGGGATTTATCATCTTGGCGAAAGTATGGTTAGCTTTTTTCAATGTTTTTATTCTTTAGTTTTTCAGAGTTAATTTTAAATTTTATTCACAATTATTATTGATATTTTTTACAATTTTTCTCTCATCTTCTGTTTTCTTTTGCCTTCTTTTTCTTTTCTAGCACAGTCCTTTTTTGTTCTTACTGCTGAAGTGTTAGCATAACCTGAAGAGGATAATGGAATTTGGGAAGAGTTTGGCTTGTGTAGAAAAGCAGAAGAGATTTCCTGAGCAGAAACTACAGACTCTTTGCAATTTGCATTCACCAACTTGTTGGCCTAAGGATTGAGGATAGTATCCAGAGTCTAGGGTCTATTGTTAGAGATGGAGTTTTAGGATGATTAATATTGCTGTGAGTAGGAATGTGCTAGGAACTGTTACAACCGATGACTTCACCCTTCTATTCCAGGATTATGATATCTTTATGGCCTAGTGATAAATCTCATAAAGACCAAGGAGGAATGGAATGGTAGAAATGGAAGGACAGGAGAAAAGAAAATGTGGATGGATGATGGCCATCCTTATAGACACATCATTTTAAACTGGGTTACCATGTAATCACTAGAAAAAACTATACCCAAAGCAACAGTTATGTATAGTGTGTGTGTGTGTGTGTGTGTGTGTGAGAGAGAGAGAGAGAGACAGAGAGAGAGATGGAAGTCTGGGTGTAGATTACAATAAAAGAATGGCCGAAGAATGGTATGCCTTGTCTTATCATTTGCTTAAGAATCTAACCAGTGCATAAAGCCAAATATTTCAGGCATTGAATGTGGCAGCTGGAACAGCTCTTTGCTCATTACTTGATGGAAGTCAGGTAGAGTCAATGTATTATCTGACCCAGATCAGCTGTCAAATACGTGTATTTATTTCCGTTTGGACTTTAATTGGAGATTTCAAATGGTCTAGGTTTTTCTTTGCTTTAAAAGATTTTTAAAAATTAATGCTTTCATGGTGTGTGGTAGAGCAGAAGGCTTCAGATAGTTCTAAGATAATGCCAGACGTAACTGTATTTCTATTTAGTTGGGATACAGGCTTGCTGTGTGGGGGTTGAGGGTGGTTAAAGGTAACATATCTCACCAGGGCCTCTGGTCTGGGATAATTTGGGACAAGTCTAGAACATTTTTTGATGAGAACAGCTAGTTTCTCGGATGGTTTTAGAAATGCTAGCTTTACACTGAATGAAACAAAGGCTCTTTCATTGCCTTACATTATAGCTAGTACGGACCAGAAAGAAAGACAGGGTATCACAGGCTGAAGATAACTTTGCCATACAGCTCTGCAATTCTACAGATTTCCCAAGAACTCCTGCATTCAAGTTCTAGCACGTTTATCACGGCAGATGGTAAATTTTCCTTGAGTGGTGGATTAGCCATTAGATATTCTACTGGACTGTTAAGTGGAAACACACAGTTTTACAAGTAATTTGAAATTTACTAATAATATTCTCAGGGAAAATGTAATCAATATATAAGAATAATGAATAACAAATCTTTTACGACTTCTCGTTAATGTTTTTGTAATTGTTTTTTATGACCCTATGCAAATGAAAATATTTAGCTGATGACTCTAGCAGGAAAGAAAAAGCCTTTTCTTAAAGTGTGCTTTTCTTTATAACTCCGTTTCTGCATGGCATATGGTGAATTTAGTTAAATGTGGGTTTTACACAAGAAATAAAGGGCTTATGATATTCAAAAGAGATATTCCAATTATTTCTGTCACTATGGGTTGTAATGAGAACTAATCCTTTTCTAAAACTTGTCAATGAATTTTTCTTTACACCCAATAACCGACACAGGAACAATATGAGTAATTTATTGTTTTCTATAGTCATTTTCCATGTCTGTCATCACTCATTCATTTATTCATCATCCATTCATTTGCTGAACACTTTTTGGGCCTTTCTTCTATGTGAAGCATTACATTAGCAGGGCCCAGGAGGAGAAAGGAGAAGGGGAAGCAGGGAAAAAATTCAATGATAAATATCATAGATGAGGTACTGCTATTAAAGTTATAAAAAAGTCAAATCACATTTCATAACATGGTGAAAATTATAATAGAGTTTTGAACGGAGCATTTTGGAAGCTCAGAAATGGCCCTGGAATAGGTCACAATTGTACTTGATTGTACCCAAAGGTGGAGAAATTTATGGAAACTCTGCGACCTCTAATTCTTTTCAACTTCATTCTTATTATTAATCTTCCTAAATGCCCATACAGCCGAGATTCACTGGGCAGAGTTACAACCGGGAAAATATTTCAATTCTTGTTTTCTTACTTTCTTTAGCTTTCCTGGAATAGGAAACTTACAATAATAATTGGCAAGATAATTCAGCAAATAGGTCAGCCCTAGAAATTTCTATTAATATATGTAATTTGTGTTAATGCCTAGGGTAACTATCTTTGCTTTACAATTATTAGGCCTTATTAACTAAAAAGATATTGAATACATTAAATTTTAAAATTTTATTTAAATGAATGGTTTATATAGGAATGTAATAACCACAACCTTAAACTGAGTCCTTTTCTTCTGAAAATATCAAAAGCATATATATTGTTTAATTTGATCTTAGAGAACCTTGGAAAGGAGACAGACAAGGAGATACTTTAGCTAGCATTTATTGTTGAGTGCAGGAAAGGAAAGCATAAAGAATGGACTTATGCAAGAATTGGATTGATCTCTCAAACATACATGCAGAGTAAAGATCTATCCTGATCTCTCAAACATACATTCAGAGTAAAGATCTATCCTGAGTTCCAAAGTATCTGGTTATGATCAATTGGATTGATCTCTCAAACATACATGCAGAGTAAAGATCTATCCTGATCTCTCAAACATACATTCAGAGTAAAGATCTCTCCTGTCTTCCAAAGTATCTGGTTATGTCAGCAAAGTATCTCAATAGAGAAAAGGGAGCAAATAGGTGTGGAAAAGCAAAACAGATCTGAGCTTCTGTGTCCACCCAAGACTGAGGGAGGAAGGGTCTACCTTTTCCTCCATCCTCACAATACATAGACCTTGATAGAACATGTCCACCTTTAGTAACTTTTTTCTTATGTTCTGCAACAGATCTAACAACATCTGATTGAAAGCTCATGGCTGTGTCTGGATGTAGCCTGTGGGAGGAGAGAGCTTGGCAGGCAGCTGGGCTGGAGCTTTGTCTCTGGCACTGCACTTGTGCTCCATCCCCTAGAGGTGCTCCTGTTATTTCACTTCTGAAGAATGGACCTGCCAATGTCCCATAATTAACTCAACCTTGTTGCCAAAACTAACTCTTAAATCTCCTAATTAGGTTAGTATTCTTTGTGCCAGAAGAGATGATCTCATCTAAAATTTGGGGGTTGAGTGAAAAATGTATTACTTCCTGCAACCTCCAATATGGGGTCTTTCTATTTGCAAAGTAGGTACAGATATTTTCCATAAAACACAGGATATCATCACAGTGCCAGCCTTGTTCCTAAGACAGAATACTTTCACTTTGTGAATTTATGACAATTTTCAGTGTTATCCGTCTGTACACTTGAATGGCTCACAGTATTAATGAGGCCAGGGACATTGATTTGATCCTTCCCTGGAATGAGTCCTTCACATTAGGTCTATGATAGTACTCAAGGTTGCCACAGTTTTGCAAAGTAGTCCTCTCCTAATCAATTCCCACGTCGCAGGCCTTCCCTCCTAGCTTTACTATCTCTGTCTTTTCCTTGGCTCAAATATCTCTTATATAGGAAAAGCTTCTGATAAACTAATTCACATCAAAATGAGATTTAGAGCTATTTGCCTTTTATCAGAAGATAGAGTGAAGAAAGAATACTTCCTTAACAGACTACGGATGGTGAAATTTTGATATAAAGCCAAGAAATTTTGTCTTAAAAGTGGTTTCTTGGTATTATCCAAATCATAATTACCCAACTACAAATAATTTTGTTTCTAGCTGGTTTATCATCACGCAAATCAGTATCATTAATCACCGCGGGAAATAGGTGAAAGTTTGTTACTCCTTTTAGAAACTCATCAGACTTGTAGGTCAATAATGGAAATATCAAGTCACTTTAATATTGACTGGGAACATAATAATACCCAGGATTTGACACAGGACTGTGGGCTTGGGGAAAATACTACATTCTGAAGTGAATTTTTGATTACTGAGAATAAGCAGGAAATGTAAAAAATGTCTTTAGACTTGTTGATTGCAAGAGATGGCTTATATCTCAGAACAAAATGATGCTAATCTTGCTTCATGTGCATTTTATATTAATGAACACTTGGAAGATTTATAACAAAATTATAACATGTTAGCCAAGCTGTAATTAAACGAGTTCTTTTAAACTATAAAAGAAATATACTGTGCTACAGAAATCATGATTTCTAAGAAATCTTAATTCAAAATGGGACTATAAAGGGGAAGAAAGGCTATATATAAAATCAAGACAAGTTTTGGAAGGATATGTTTGTTTTTAAATAGTCTTAATCACTTTTTAAAATAAGTGAAAAATCATTAACCAGCTTAAGCAAGAGAAAAGAAGGTGGAGAATGAGACCATAATGGTATTTGATAGTTTCAAAATATTACTTTGCGCATGATATTGGGAATCTCATATGAATGAAACAGTCTGGGTAAAATAGAACTACATGGATATTTGTTATATGTGGCTAAATTAGATTAAAATCAATAATGCTGAGAAGGGTATGAAGCCTTCTCTCGGGCTGTGGAAGTATGTCCTGAAGAGCCCTGTTTCATTCCAGGGAATGCACAGTGGTTTGTGTGTGCTTGAAAGACAGGACAGGCCTTTCCTGGCTCTGCTTTTGGTTTGGAAACATCCATCAGTGTGTGTCACTGCGTAGTATCCTGACCTGCATGTATTCTGAAATGAAGACCTTCTGAAAAAGGTCATCTTATTCACATCAGTCTGGTAAACACTGGCTCTGATAAACGTGGTCCCCCCACTGGTGTTCAAAAAAGTATCTCTTTCCTTGGAAGTTGACCTGATGTGCTCTTAGGACAAGGATTACGGAAAATGCAAGAAGAAGCTAAAGGCTCAAGCCATTTAGAGTTGCAAAGGAAACTCTACCCTGGGCTCGTCCTGCTTTTGCTGACTAGTTGTTAGGCCTGTAACCACTGACTTATAATGGATTGTCTTTCATGGCCCAAATGAATGGGTTTTCTTAACAATAATGCCCTTGTTTTGAGGGTCACTCGTAAACAAAAGACAACACATAAATAGATGTACTAAACATTCTTCTGATGTAAAATATAAGTTAGGCTAGAGTGAAGTTATTGTGACCTTGGTTGGAAAATTCCCTATTTTGTAAAAAATCTGTGTATTTTAGTCACATCACTGTCCTTAAGCCTATAGATTTAGTTCATAGGAAGGGAATTTTGCTGAGAAGTACATGGGTCCTTTTTTGTCTTCATTAGTGCTTGCAGCAGAAGGGTTAGCAACAGGTACTGCTCACATGACGAGTTGGGCTTTCCGTGGTCTGTGTTGCCTGCTTCATAGCTTATTCTCACTCTTAGTGGTTTCTTCTGTCTTTGTCTTCAGAAGTGTCTGAGAAAGGGAGAAATAGCTTAGACCATATTTGATAGATTACTGTTTTTCATAAAACTTATGTGCTCTTTTTTCATGCCATTTTGAATGAACAGTGATCTCCTGTAGTACAGACTGAATTTGGTAGCCCAGGTTTGCTCAGGGTCTGCCATTTGCTTTGAATTAGTAACTGGAACAGTGGAGGTAATGAGATCTAGTTATATCTTAATTTATAAAGTATGCTTTCCAACTGAATTATCAAGTGTTTTGTCTTATAAGTTTCATTTTGTTTTATTTTTAACAAAAACGTAGGAAGCTGTTGGCCTTAAAATTTGCTTGTGCTAGAAAGAGGAATACATTTTTTTTCATATTATAGAAAAAGATAGTTTCACCCTGAATCTTTCCCCCAAGTCATTGTTATCACATACCTTACTGGTTGCGTTAATTTCTCATCAGTAATATAAAATCGCTATCACAAGTTGATCAGCATAGTTGCTGAACAGAAGTTTGGGGTTCATGATCTCATAAATACAAGTTTAGCAGAGTGACAGAACATTTGAGAGCTGTGGCACTATCCGTGGTTCTTGTAACTACTGAGTTGAGTTTCCCTAACTTCCTTCTGACCAGTGGTGAGAAGAACCACACCCTTCTGTGCAGGTGACTCTATTTGTGCTGTTTCATTATCCTGATCAGCCTACCTATTTTTTTCTGGTTTGTTTCCATAATAACATTTAAAAAGTAACTCCAGAAGCTTCCACTACATTTTCAAAATCCTCTATATTTTTTGCTTCTTTTTTTCACAGTGTATCATCTTCTCAGCATCCACAATCACAGAAAAAATATATGTAACTTTGCTTCTTATTAAGGAAACTGAGGCAAGGGGAAGATGAGAACTCATCTGTTGGGCTATGGAATGCCCCGGGAAATAGATATCTGAGTCATTAACTCCCAGCCAATTGACTGTAATTAGGAATAAACCTTTTTAGATGACTTCAAAGTGAAGTTTAGTTTGAGTTAGTAAGACATTTATAACATAGACTCTAATAAAAATATTTTATAATGTGAATGATTTAAGCCCTTAGCCTTTATTCTCAAGTACTATATGAACCAAATTAGCAGCTATTGCAATAGCATAAATTTTATTCCCTGAAATGTATTATCATATAAAAGAAAATGTAAGTAATCCATTCAAATGTGAAATTATTTCATATGTGACTTAAGTAATACATAAAGTTAATGGTATTTTTTCCTGCACGGATTTTTTTTTCTTACACAGAAACAAGCTTATTACTACTTTATAAGAGTTACTCTGCATGTCAGGAACAACAAAAAGCACATTGAGACTCGGTTTCTGGGTGGTCTTCAAATGCTCTTGCCATTGTGTCCCACCCTTTCATCCCACACATAGAAATGAATCCCTCAGTTAATACAAATCATTACTGTTCTGGATTGTCAACAAATAGTTCAAACTGTCAATCCCAAATTTAGCTTAGTCTAATGGAACAAGGAGGACACAGCTGATAATTGCAAAGAATTAGATCCTATCTTTTGAAATACAAATATATATCACAGGAGGTTTTATAATTTGGTCAGCCTGTAAAGAAACTTCCCTAGGAGACATTTTGAAACGATGTTTGTCTTTTAATCTCATTAAAGCAATGATTGCCATCTACAGTCTTTGAGCATACATGGATATGTCCCGTATCAAGGGAAATCACAGCAAACATGCCAGGAATTGTCATAGTCAAGGCTGTCTATAGACTATAATGATAATCATTCTTTGTGTAAAGTAACATATAGTATTGACCTCTTTGCCACTAGATACAAAGTTCAATAAAGCGATAAGGATACTAAAATGGGAATAGTTTAAGGGTGGTCAAGAAAAGTGACCCTGAACCCCACACCTTGACACTGGAAGTGCTGCTCCCTTGCAGGAATTCTCAAGCTGAGCTTGTCCTGTGTCTGTCCGGTGCCTTGAAGCACTGCTGCAGGTGATCGTAGCTGCCCAAAGCCTTACTGCCTTGGATGTCATCCAGACAGGAGCTGCAAGAACTCTACTGTGGTTATTCTGGGCTCCAAAGAAGGGCAGAATATTGCCATTCAAAGGAAAGATCTTTGGGTTATTTTGATTCACTTGCCATCTCTGTATTTTGATGCCAGTCCCCTCAAAATATTCAACATTTTATTTTCTCCAATAGTTAAAATTTTATTCTCACCTCTCCTGATCTCAAAATTCTCAGATTTAGTATTCTGGCTGTCAATAGTGTTTACAGTTCTGCTTTTGTTGCGGTTGATTATTTCTCCCCTTGCTGTGTAATTAATACGAGATTGCGTCTTGCTCATCCCATCTCTCAGGATGTTGCTTCAAACAATTACCCATCTAGCCCATACTTCACAGCTCTCCTCCCAAGAGCGCGTTTCACAGTGATATTGGATCTCAGCAATCAGATATAGTCATTAAATGCAGAAGATCCAGCAGTCGTGATACAGTTTTGTAATTGCACATAATTGCACTATTCATCTTGGTAGAATTTTTAATAAGCTGTACGTAAACAAGTATATTTAACACTTGCGATGTAAATCTTTTCATGTTGCTCCAACATCTAGGTATTTTAATTACATGGATAGATTTCACGTTTGAGTAAGCAGAGATTAGGCCATCGCCCATTATTCTGATGATTTACATCAATTACCGTCTGAGGTGTGCAGTTAATTCTTTATACATGTTCAAAACCTCCTTCAAGGTTTTTGAAAGTAATTTGGCAAGTACTGAGTAGGGCCTTTGTACATTTCTTGCTCTTTCACATAAAATTTAGTTCATAAATGAATTTACAAAGAGCTATCTGGAGTACTATCCCCGCAGGCAGTGGCAGCAGGAGAGAGTATACATCTAGGCTTGGCATTTGGGCTGCTACAGTGACCACACTGCAAACTCCATCTGCACTGGTCCCTTCAACAACTCTCTGTTGCTCTTATGACCTTTCTGGACTTTTTGCCCTGCTGTAGCTGGATTCTAACTGCAGACAATGCTATCAGAAAGGACTACAGGATGGAAACAGGAGACTGAATACTGGAGCTTTCTGAAATTTGTGTATAAAAACTGGGGAGAATCCCTCCGTCCATGATTTGTCAAGAATACTACCGATCGTCTATGTGTGAGGTCGTGACTCAGAGCCAGAGCCTTTGGCAATATGACAGATGAACTGGGCATCTTCAGATAAAGTAGAGTGTAGAATTCCTGACTAAAAAGTTGGAACCCGTGCAAGCAAATCTTGCTTCACATTTGTCCCAGCTTTTGTTATCTTGTGAGATGAAATCTTATAGAATCTAAAAAAAACATTGTCTTGCTTTTTGAGGCAGGGAACATCTTTTAATTAAGAGTGGATGTGCAGCACAGCTTTTGATATCTAAGGAGTTGGCAATCTAACCCACCCTTCGTACTCTTAATACACGTCCACCCACACGCATTCGCTGTTACCACTCACATAAGGCTTTGTAACCGGCTTGGAGTTAGGTATGCAAATGCTAGCACTTGTGATAATTGGTCCAGATTTTTAAAATCTCTAGATTTAAAATTAGGGCGATTAATAGAGGAGAAGGGGCTATCCTTTGTGCACGGGGTTCTTTGTAAGTAACAATAGAAAACTACCAAGCAAATAGATGTTGTGAGCCTCTGACAGATGGCCTCTTCTCAGTCTTCAGTATTTTTATATTACTGAGCTTTCCTTTTAATAGAAATGCTATTCATAATTTAGAAAGAAAGCATTGCATAAAAATTTTGTAGCTTTGTATCTGTGAACTGACTCAGGATATATAGTAACAGGGGAACATGCTCAAAGGTTTGCCTCAGTGACGATGGCACAGAAAGACTTGCTGAGGATTTGCGTCTATTTAATAGCTTGAGAATTTTTTTTCTCATTCTTAAATGAAATGAATCAAAACATCTGAAAAACATACACTCCAATGTAAAGCATAAAAAATCTATAAACTAAAGGACTTCAGTTTTCACCTGATACTGTTTGATCTGGACCTTTAGAAAATGGCCAGCCTTTCTCAGATTTCCCCAAGTGTGACATTAACTGACGTTAAAAAGTATATGATCGTAAGACAGTTGCACAATGTGGACCTCCATTTTAGAATTATTTTGTGCCTCCAGCATAGATGCAAGACAAATTTCCACGATCAATTTATTAATCTGAAAATAATGCAAATCAAAACCACTTTGAGATCTTACCAACACCAGTGAGTATAGCCCAAATCACAATGTCCCAAAGCTGCAGATGCTGGCAGGGTACAGAGAGAAGAGTACATTTATACGCTCCTTGTGGGATTGCAAACTAGTACGGAGTTTTTGGAAAGAAGCGTGAAGAATCCTCAAAGAACTAAAACTGTCTTCATTTGATGCTGCAATCCCATTACTAGGCATCTACTCAGAAGAACAAAATCTTTTACCATAAGGAAATTTGCACTGCAGTGTTTATAGCAGCTCAATTGACAGTTACAAAGATGTAGAAACAACCTAAGGAACCATCAACCCTTGAATGGATCAATAAATTGTGATCTGGCTCGGCGCCTATAGCTCAACCAGCTAAGGTGCCAGCCACGTACACCTAAGGTGGCGGGTTCGAATCCCCAGCCTGGACCCGCCAAACAACAATGGTGGCTGCAACCAAAAAATAGCCGGGCGTTGTGGCGGGCGCCTGTGGTCCCAGCTACTTGGGAGGCGGAGGCAAGAGACTCGCTTGAGCCCAGGAATTGGAGGTTGCTGTGAGCTGTAATGCCACGGCACTCTACCCAGGGGGATAGCTTGAGGCTCTGTCTCAAAAAAAAAAAAAAAGAAAAATGATAGGAATACTAAAATTGTAAAATAAATATTAAGTTTTCCTTACTTTGTGCCTTTGCGCAAATAATGATTTTAATTGAGAAAGGTAGAAAAAGGCAAACCAAAATTCCATACCTAGCTCAGGTGAATTGCCTTGTTTGACTTATATAATTTATGCCATCTGTACAGTTTCTCTGTTTGCTTTTATATTTTACCCTCCACCTCTTCCTAGGAGCCAAAGAAGCTATTTCATACCATTCTTATCTGGGACAGCTGCTTTTTTTTTTTTTTTAGGACGGAGTCTCACTCTGCTGCCCCAGGCTAGAATGCCATGGTGTTATAGCTCACTGCAACTTCAAACTCTTGGGCTCAAGAGGCCCCTTGCATCACCCTCCCTGAGAAGCTGGGATTACAAGTGTGTTCACCATGTCCAGCTCGTTTTTTTGATTTAGTGGAGACAGAGTATTGGTCTTACTCAGGCTGATCTCAAACTCCTGAGCTCAAGGAGTCTCCCTGCCTTGACTTTCCAGAGTGCTATGATTACAGGCATGAGTCAAGAGGCATGAGCCAACACAAGTAGCCTAGGCCAGTTTGCATCTGGATTGAAATCTAAACAAGGAAATTTTTTATTCAAAGAAGCAGGTTTGAAAGAATAGATCCCTCTGGGGTTCGGGGGGCTTTTACAGATATGTCTTAAGTTTTTGGTTTATACTATTTCACAATATCTCCATAATAATTCTATTTGGCTATCCTTTCTGGTTCAACCAGTTTGTCTAGTGTTCTCTAAAAGCTCTTGAGACGCTTTGCAGCTTCAATAAAATGGGCTTCTATTGCAAATCTCAGTATTTGTGTAACTTCAACTCTAGGTAGGTATGATCACCTTCTGAAAATGGCCACCTTAAACTGTTTTTATTCATGATACTATTTATTCTGTGTTGGTCGTGGGATCTTAGCAAGAAGAAATTGTTTTCCCCTTTATTATTTTTTTTTCCTATTTGCATTTCAAGCTGCTTCAATGAAGAAACAATTCTTGTAGGATCCTACCTCACTCGTTACTTTTGGGTTACTACATCATTTCTATGCAGATGACAGACTTTTTTTTTTCAGTTTCTGGTTCATGGCTCTGCAGTGTCATGAAATGCCCCTATTAGCAATGACATAAACTAGTAGTATAGAGCTGGGAGAAGTTGTTAGTAATACCATTCTTCCTTAACAATTACCTTTTCTTCATTTCAGGAGGGCTGTTGTGCAATTCAGATTTAATAAATTGCCATTAAACCAGCTTCCCTCCAACACTTGCTTAGGAAGCTGGGAGGGTTGTCTTTCCCACAGATCTCATTAAAGGATAAGAATCACAACCATAACATGAGTCATAATGATACATTTGTAATGGCCTGACAGGTCTCTCCAAGCTTGGTTACTCTGGATTCATTCTGGTGATTAATTTCAGCTATCTTAAAAGTGGGCTATACTGATTCTACATTAAGTATTTGACCAATCCAGGTTCTTTGGGGGCATTTTTTCCTATATGCTAATTTTTGAAAACCTTAATCAGTTCACAAATATAACATTGTTTTATGATGGTAGTCTTTGAAGGAGGATTGTTACGAACTGAATGTTTATGTATACCAGACCTCATATATTGAAACTTTGATTCACAGTGTGATGGTATTCAGAGATAGAGGCTTTGGGAGTAATTAGGATTAGATGAGGTAAGGAGCGTGGGTCCTTCTTGACAGCATTAGTGCCCTTTTAAGAAAAGACAGCAAAGAGCTCTCTGCCACACCCCAACCCCCACCCCTGCTGTCAAGAAAGCTGCCATCTGCGAACCAGAAAGAAAGCCCTGACCAGAGAACCAAACTAGCCTGCACCTTCATCTTGAATTTCCTAGCCTCCAGAACTATGGACAAATAAATTTCTGTTGCTCAGGCTACCCAGTATTTTGTTATGGCAGCCCAAGAAGAATAATATGAATTAAATGGGATTCAGAAGAATGGAAGGAAAACAATAGGTACCTTTTAGTACTTGAAAGACAAAGTCATCCCTTAAAACATACACATAAATGTATAGTTGTTTAATGGATACAGTTGTTTAACGCAAACACTGTCCACTGACTTGCCTTTTTCACTTAATCTGTCTTGGGTGTCTTCCATGTGTGTTACCTCATTCTTTTTCAAGATTGCAGGGTATACATGGCATCAATACACATACGATAATTTAATCAGTCTTCAGTTGATAGACATTCAGGTTCCCATTTTTCATTATTACGAAAAATGTTGCTATAAACACTCTTGGGTACTCATTGATACAGTTAAATGGAGAATCATACAATCAGGATTGGTTACCGCAGAGTTTATACAGTTAAAATATTGATGGACTCAAATAGACAATGTACTAATTTATACCTTTAAAGATTTGTGGATTGGCTCAGTGCCCGTAACTCAGTGAGGTTAGGGCACCAGCCTCATATACCAAGGTTGGCAGGTTCGAACCTGACCTGGGCCTGCTAAACAATGACAACTGCAACAACAAAAAAATAGCCAGGCATTGTGGCGGGTGCCTGTAGTCCCAGCTACTTGGGAGGCTGAGGCAGGAGAATCACTTAAACCCAAGAGTTTGAGGTGGCTATGAGCTGTGATGCCACGGCACTCTACCGAGAGCGACATAGTAAGACTCTGTTTCAAAAAATAAATAAATATTTGTGGATTAGATAACTTTCAGAGTCTTAATAGTAGGTTGAGTAGTGCCCCCCCCCAATTTATGTTCACCCAGAACCTCAGAAACTGACCTTATTTGGAAATAGGGTGTTTGCAATTGCATTGGTTAAGATGTGGTCATCCTGGATCATGGTGGGTCCACAATGCAGTGACTAGCATCCTTATAAGAAGAGAAGTTACATAGACATGCAATGAAGAAGGCTGTGAGACAACGGAGGCACAGATTGGAGTGATAGCTATAAACCAAGGAAGCTAGGAAGAGGCAAGGAAAGATTATTCACTAGAGAATTCAAAGGGTGCACGGCGCTGCCTACAAATTGATTTTGGACTTCTAGTTTGCAGAACTGCAAGAGGATAGATTTCTGTTGGTTTAAGCTCCTTGGTTTGTGGAAATTTGTTACGGAAGGCCTAGGAAACTAATAAAAGTCTCTTTCTAAAAGAGACTTCAGGCTCGGCGCCTATAGCTCAACCGGCTAAGGCGCCAGCCACGTACACCTAAGGTGGCGGGTTCGAATCCAGCCCGGACCCACCAAACAACAATGATGGCTGCAACCAAAAAATAGCTGGGTGTTGTGGCGGGCACCTGTGGTTCCAGCTACTTGGAAGGCGAAGGCAGGAGACTCGCTTGAGCCCAGGAGTTGGAGGTTGCTGTGAGCTGTAATGCCATGGCACTCTACCAAGGGAGACAGCTTGAGACTCTGTCTCAAAAAAAAAAAAAAAAGAAAGACTTCATTTAAATGTAGTAAGCTAACCAGGGTTATTATAAGCAGGAAATGATAAGTAAAATAATATTGCCACATTTCCTGAGTCAAATCCTAAATTTTACTTGGGTGTAGTGGCTTATGCCCGTAATCCCAGCAATGTGGGAGGCTAAGGCAAGAGAATCCCTGGAGCCCAAGAGTTCAAGTTAACTCTGCAGGGAGCTATGATCATCCCATTGCACTTCAGCCTGGATGACCGAGCAAGACCCTATCTTTAAAAAAAAAAGAAAAGAAAAAAAGACTACACTTTTAAAAATTTCATAAAAACTTTAATTTTGTACTTGTTATCATTGATTTTTTTTATAATTGATTCTTTTTAAAAAGTGATTTTTAAAAACCTTAACTCAAAAGCAATACATTTATTATATAAATGAAAATACAAATAGGTGAAAAAGAAGATAATCAACAAATCTTACTATGCCAAAAAAAAACCCCGAAACTTCCATGAGCATTTTGATTTAGACTTCCAGATTTTTTTATTAATATTTAGACTTAATTAATACTGTATAATCATTTTATAATATTCTCTCTTTGCTTTTTTTGAGAGAGAGTCTCACTCTGTCACCCTAGGTAGACTTTCGTGCACTCAGCCTAGCTCACAGTAACTGCAAAATCCTGGACTCAGGGCTCGGCGCCTGTGGCCCAAGTGGCTAAGGCGCCAGCCACATACACCTAAGGTGGCGGGTTCGAATCCAGCCCGGGCCTGCCAAACAACAATGATGGCTACAACTAAAAAAAAATAGCCAGGCATTGTGGTAAGTGCCTGTGGTCCCAGCTACTTGGGAGGCTGAGGCAGGAGACTCGCTTGAGCCCAGGAGTTGGAGGTTGCTGTGAGCTATGCCACGGCACTCTACCCAGGGAGCCCTGTCTCAAAAAAAAAAAAATCCTGGACTCAGGATCCTCTTGCCTCAGCCTCCCCAGTAGCTCAAATACAGGCATGCACCACCACACCCAAGCTAGTTTTTCTTTTTTTTTTTTTCTTTTGTAGAGATGAGGGTCTCACACTTGTTCAGGCTGTTCTCAAACCCCTGAGCTCTGGAGATCCATGTACCTTGGCCTCCCAAAGTGCTAGGATTACAGGCATGAGCCACTGCACCTGGCCTCTAATATTCTATTTCATGAATAATATATTTTTATTTTTTGTAAAGTCAAAGAAGAAAACTTCGGCTAAGTCTTTATTTCGGTTCTTAAACATGTCTCGTACAGCTCCAGCAGATTTTAAAGCCTGTTGCTTTCACCTAGCCTTGATCATGGGGCACCACTCCCATTCGAACTTCCCCACTCCTCCCTCCCACCTGCAGCTGGAGCCACACCCATTCCCCAGCACCCTAACTTGCCATGCTACTCTTAGGTAAGAATTGTTGTGTTCTCCCCTTTAATGGATTCAGAGTTCAGGTAAATTTGGGCAACACTACATCTTTTATTGGAGATTCTCAATGTTACTATTTTTTTTTGAAAAAAGTACTTTAAAGCCTCTGAGAAGTGCTACAGCAAAGAAATATTTGTTTAATCCAGCATTTATCAAACTCCTGTAGCCAAGGAAATCTTTCCTCTTCATTATTGCTTTTTCTGTTTTGAATCTATCATCTCAAGCAATCCTCTTGCCTCAGCTTCCCAAGTAACTGGGACTACAGGCATCTGCCACAACTTCCAGCTAGTTTTTCTATTTTTTAGTGGAGATGGGTCTCCCTTTGCTTAGGCTGGTCTCGAATTCCTGAGCTCAATCAATCCACCCGCCTCGGCCTCCCAAAATGCTAGGATTATAGGCATGAGCCACTGCACCCAGCCCACAGTGGGCAACAGAGCTGCCTGTTTTGTATGCAGCTCTTGAACACTTCTCCCACCAACCCCTCACTAGCAACTGCACAATTACATTTGTTTTGCATATGTACATACCTATCAGATACCCTTTTTTGATTACCAGGCCATCAGCACCATAGCTTCCCCCTCCACACACACACACACAGAGCTGGTCTAATTCCAGAACTTTCCTTTTCCAAGGCACCAGTCAACTATATTATGTGGTCTTCTGTATCTGGACAAATCACTCAACAGGTAAATTAGAGGCCAGGGGTGTTTTGCAGGAAGGGACATACCATACAAGGCACTGCTCTAAGTGTTTTATGTAGCTTATGCCTTTTCCCTGCATCCCCTGAGAGGAGAATATTATTATCCCCATTGTGCAGTTAAGCAAAAATGGTGGAGAAAGAGTGCAAGGGCAGTGATCCAGGCTTCCAATAGACATGAGCGTTGCACCAAAGATAGTCTGACATGTGCCCCCAACCACCTTCCGCTTGGTGATAATATAGCCTAATTGTAGGAGGGAAATGGTCTCTTGAGATTTAGATTTGAAAGTCAATAAATATCATAAATGCATTTGCCTCATCTGCTTCTCAGCTATAGAGGTGCAATAGACAGCTGCAGCTGTATCAGAAACAAACTGTCTGGCTCGGCGCCTGTGGCTCAACCGGCTAAGGCACCAGCCACGTACACCTAGGGTGGCGGGTTCAAGTCCCCAGCCCGGGCCCACCAAACAACGGTGACGGCTGCAACCAGAGAATGGCCGGGTGTTGTGGCGGGCGCCTGTGGTCCCAGCTGCTTGGGAGGCGGAGGCAGGAGACTCGCTTGAGCCCAGGAGTTGGAGGTTGCTGTGAGCTGTGATGCCACGGCACTCTACCCAGGGGGACGGCTTGAGGCTCTGTCTCAAAAAAAAAAAGAAAAAAAAAGAAACAAACTGTCTTACCAACAGGATCCCCTAATACTCCATGCCTCCCTACCACTCCCATCCTCCACCCCTCAAAAAAGCCCAAACAAAACTGCTTCTGCCACCAAGCAAGGCATTGGTGCCGAAGTGTTTGAAACAATCGAGAATCTTGGGCCAGGTGCAGTGGCTCTCACATGTAATTCTGGGAAGCTGAAGCAGGTGGATGCTTGAGCTCAGGAGTTCAAGACCAGCCTGAGCAAGAGCAAGACCCTGTCTCTACTAAAATTAGAAAAACTAGCCCAGCTTTGGGAGGTACCTGTGGCTTAAAGAAGTAAGGCACTAGTCCCATATGCCAGAGGTGGTGGGTTCAAACCCAGCCCTGGCCAAAAACTGCAAAAAAAAAAAAAAAAAAGAAAGAAAGAAAGAAAGAAAAAGAGAGAGGAAAACTAGCCCAGCTTTGAGGCAGATTCCTGTAATACTAGCACTCTGGGAGGCTGAGGCTGAGGCAGGTGGATTGCTTGAGCTCAGAAGTTTGAGACCAGCCTGAACAAGAGTTAGGCCCATTTCTACTAAAAATAGAAAAAGTAGTCCAGCTTTGTGGTGGGTGTCTGCAGTCCTGGCTACATGGGAAGCTGAGATAAGTGGATCTCTTGAGCCCAAGAGTTTGAGGTTACTGTGAGCTCTGATGATACACACTGTATTCAGGGTGACAGAGTGAGACTGTCTCAAAAAATAAATAAAATAAACCACAATCATGAATCTTGTAGACCAGGAGCAAGATGTGCTCATTTCCCCTGCTGCTGCCTTATCTGAAGTGTTTCCTCCTACTGTTATTTCCTTCCACTGTCTGCACAGGAAGGCGGGAAAGGGAGGAGCAGAAAAAAAAAAGGATTGACTTTGACTGCCAAACCACGTAGAATTTTCCAAAGGTGCTGAGGCTGAGCAAAGAACATCATCAGTACTTAGGGAGTGGATGAGCTCTTGCTTATCTTTTTTTTTTTTTTTTTTTTTTTGAGACAGAGCCTCAAGCTGTCCCACTGGGTACAGTGCTGTAGCATCACAGCTCACAGCAACCTCCTGGGCTCAAGAGAGTCTCCTGCCTCAGCCTCCCAAGTAGCTGGGACCACAGGTGCCCGCCACAAGGCCCAGCTATTTTTTTTTTTTTATTGCAGCCTTCATTGTTGTTTTGGCTGGCCGGGCTGTATTCAAACCTGTCACCTTAGGTGTATGTGGCTTGCGCCTTAGCCACTTGAGCCACAGGCGCTGAGCCGCCTCTTGCTTGTCTTTTAAGTCCCTTCAAGAATTGTCCTCTGTCAAGCCCACCATCAGTCTGGGTCCATGAGAATGGCACACAGTGCAGTAAATGAACTTCCAGACTGAATGGCAGCTCTGCTACACTGAATGTTCTTGCCATCAGTCCTCACTTCCTCCTGCCCCCCAGCCATCCTGCATCCGGGTGGCAGAGCCATCCTTCTGCACTACTGATTTAGGCCAGCACAGTGGCTCATGCCTATAATCCTAGCACTTTGGGAGGCCAAAGGTATGAATTGCCTGAGTTCAGGAGCAAGAGGAGTTCTAGCCTGAGCAAGAGTGAGACCTCGGCTCTACTAAAAATAGAAAAACCAGTGGGGTATTGTGGGTGCCTGTAGTCCCAGCTAGTTGGGAGGCTGAGGCAAGAGGATTGCTTGAGCCCAAGAGTGTGAGGTTGCTGTGAGCTATGAAGACACCTTGGCACTCAACCCCAGGGGGACAGAATGAGAACTCTGTCTTAAATGAATAAATAAATAAAGTACCGATTTAATTCAGTACTGCCCAGCAGTCTATGCTGTCTCCTAACTGCATCCAAATACCCTTGCTTGATAATTCCAGTTCTTCACAGCCTGTCAGATGCCTGCATACCTTTTCAGTCTGCACTCCTACTACTCTCTCAAGCTCTTTCCAGACCACTCAAATCAGAATGGACAGGGGTCCTAAAACTTCATTTGCATTTCCTCCCCTCTGGAACACCCCACCTGTCTAAATCCTCTGCAGCTTGTGAGGCCCAGCTGCACCATTCCTCTCCTGCTGGCCACCAAGAAGTGTACACAGGGCCCAGCACAGTGGCTCACACCTGTAATTCTAGCTGGGCATTGTGGCAGGCGCCTTAGTCCCAGCTACTTGTAAGGCTGAGGCAAGAGGATCTCCTGAGACCAGAAGGTTGAGGTTGCTATGAACTATGGTGATGCCACAGCACTCTACCCAAGGTGATGGAGTACGACTCTGTCTCAAAAAAATAAAACAAACTGTACACAGGACTTTGCATGAGAGTTATTTCTCATGTCGGTGTTTCTAGGTCTTGGTACCAGTCACACTGTCCATGAACGATTCTGTATGTCTTAGAGATGAGTATGTGAGGCAGGAAGGCTAACTCAGCCTCTTCACTCAGGAGGAAATGCAGGAATGCTACCAGAGTAGATTCCCTTGGAGACTACCCACAGTGAAGACTAACAGTAATTTAGATTAAGTCAAGAACTCTGGGGAAAAAAATAAGGCTAGCAGTAAACCACCTTTTTGTACACAGACACTGGTATAGGGATTTTTTCTTTTCGTTTTTTTTTTTTTTTTTTTTTTTTGAGACAGAGTCTCGCTATGTTGCACAGGCTGGAGTGCAGTGGCTATTCACAGGCGCGATCCCTCTACTGATCAGCATGGGAGTTTTGACCTGCTCTGTTTCCGACCTGGGCTGGTTCACCCTTCCTTAGGCCACCTGGTGGCCCCTCTGCTCCCAAAAGGTCACCAAGGGACTTTTTTCTTTTTTCTTTGTTTCTTTCTTTTTTTTTTTTTTGAGACAGAGTCTCAAGCTGTCACCTGGATGGAGTGCTGTGGCATCGTACCTCACAGCTACCTCCAGCTCGGGCTTAAGTGATCCTCTTGCCTCAAGTTTTTCTATTTTTAGTAGAGGCGGGATCTTGCTTTTGCTCAGGCTGTTCTTAAACTTGTGAGCTCAAGCAATCCACCCACTTCAGCCTCCCAGAGTGCTAGGATTACAGGTGTGAGCCACTGTGCCTGGTCAGGTATAGGGATTTTTAAATTTTATGTATAGGCTGTACTTTTTATAAAAAATCAAACTTGTCAGGCATAGTGATTCACACCTATAATCCTAGAGCTTTGGGAGACCACGGAACGAGGATCACTTGAGGGGTTTGAAGTTGCAGTGATCTATGATGATGCCGCTGCACTCTAGCCTTGGCAACAGGGCAAGACCCTGTCTTAGACAGGTACAGTGGCTCACACTTGTAATCCTAGCACTTTGGGACAGCAAGCTGGGTGAATTGCTTGAGTTCAGGATTTAGAGACCAGCCTGAGCAAGAGTGAGGCCTTGTCTCTACTAAAACTAGAATAACTACTCAGGAGTGGTGGCGGGCACCTGTAGTCCTAGCTACTCGGGAGACTGAGGCAAGAGGATTGCTTGAGACCAGGAGTTTGAGGTTGCTGTGGGCTATGACATCATGTCACTCTACCCAGAGTGACAGAGAGACTCTGTCTCAAAAAAAAAAAAAAAAGTCAAACATGGTTTGGCGCCCATAACACAGTGGTTAGGGTGCCAGACACATACACCAAGGTTGGCGGG
This sequence comes from Galago senegalensis, assembly GCA_963575145.1. NCBI lineage: Eukaryota > Metazoa > Chordata > Mammalia > Primates > Galagidae > Galago > Galago senegalensis. The sequence continues at coordinate 48,010 of CAUYTI010033707.1, forward strand.
TTCTAACCCAGCCCAGGCCAGCTAAAACAAGAATAACAATTGTAACAAAAAATAGCTGGGCATTGTGACACTTATAGTCCCAGCTACTCTGGAGGCTGAGGCAAGAGAATTTCTTAAGCCCAAGAGTTTGAGGTTGCTGTGAGCTGTGATGCTATGCCGCTCTACCGAGTGCAACTTAGTGAGACATTGTCTCAAAAAAAAAAAAAATTAAACTTTATTGAGCTCCATGGGGAAAAGAAATTCAATTTTATTGATAGTTTGAAAAGTATCAGTGGGGCTGGGCACAGTAGCTCATGCCTGTAATCCTAGCACTCTGAGAGCCCAGAGCAAGTGGATTGCCTGAGTTCAGTTCATGACCTGCCTGAGCCAGAGCAAGACCCCATCTCTAAAAATAGCTGGGAGTTATGGCAGGCGCCTGTAGTCCCAGCTGCTTAGGAGGCTGAGGCAAAAAGATCACTTGAGCCCAAGAGTTTGAAGTTGCTGTGAGCTATGATGCCACAGCAGTCTACCAAGGGCAACAAAGTGAGACTCTGTCTCAAAAAAAAAAAAAAGAAAGAAAGAAAGAGGCTCAGTGAGCCTGTGGCTCAGTGAGTGGGGCTCCAGCCCCATATGCTGAGGGTGGTGGGTTCAAACCCAGCCCCGGCCAAACTGTAACAAAAAATAGCTGGGTGTTGTGGCGGGCACCTGTAGTCCCAGCTACTTGAAGGCTGAGGCAGAAGAATCGCCAAAGCCCAGGAGTTGGAGGTTGCTGTGAGCTGTGACTCCACTGCACTCTACCGAGGGTGAAAAAGTGAGACTCTGTCTCTACAGAAAAAAAAAGAAAGAAAGAAAGAAAAGAAAGGAAAAAGGAAAGTATCAGTGAAGAAATTAACGTGTAGGGGAGCGCCTGTGGCTCAAAGGAGTAGGGTGCTGGCCCCATATACCAGAGGTGGCAAGTTCAAAATTGGCCCCAGCCAAAAACAGCAAAAAAAGAAAAAAAAAAAAAGAAATTGACTTGCAATTTTTTTTTTTTTTTTTTGAGGGATAGTTTCACTATCTCCCAAGCTTGTTTGCTATGGTGTCAGCCTAGCTCATGGCAACCTTAAACTCCTGAGTTCAAGGGATCCTACTGCCTCAGCCTCCTGAGCAGCTAGGGCTATAGGCAACTGCCACAAAATGCCCAGCTAATTTTTTTTTTTATTTTTAGTAGAGACAGGGTTATTTTTTGTTATACTTGTCATCTTAGCTCTAATTAGCTTATCTAACAGGCTCTGACTTGTACAGCATTTAGGATACACCTTGACCTTCATTTTTTAATTGCTAAAATGGTATTATTTGTATATATTCCAAAAGTAGCACTACAAAGGCAATTTTCTTCATTTTTATGTTAAATTAGAGATCTGGGGTCCTGGGTTGCTCATTACTGGTATAAAGTTTATAACCTGGGTTTGGAGATGAATCTGCCTGAGACCTTGAGCCCTAACAAGCTCCAAAAAATGAGAACATTGAGGTGGCCTTCAGGCAACTAGAGGCCTTGTTTTATCTGAGATTCTTCTGTGTTAACAGAAGAATTCTTGGGTTACTTATCTTCCTTTATCACCCAGTCTCCTTTCAGGGTAAAGAATGTGTTACAATATTCTTTTTACCATCATTTTCTGGTAAGGGACCAGTACAATGCCTTTTGTATAGCAGGTTATCAAAACATTCCTGTTTATGATGATGAAGAAATGGCTTGAGAGAAAGTGATTTCACCCATGTGTGTTGAATTTTTATTTTATTTAAAACAATCCACCTACTTAGCAGAAGTCATACTGAGGGAATAGTATGCCCTTGGAACCCAGGGCTCCAGCTCCCTTTGCTCACAACAGTTCCATCAGTTAACAGGTATGGTTCCTCCATACATAGGCATGTGCCTGCCTGTGCTTGGTACAATCAGAGAAGCTCTCATGGGTGTTGCTTCTGCAAAATATCCTAAAAATATTTTCCCACTCCCATAAAGTGGTTCTTCAGTTTTCACCATTACTTAATTTTTTGGATTAAGTAAGATTTTGTTACTAGGAGGAAAATACATAAAGTTTTAATCACCTAATGACATCTTAGCTCTGATTAGCTTATCTAACAGGCTCTGACTTGTGCAGCATTTAGGATACACCTTTTATCATTGCACTCACTGCTGTGTATAGCAATAATCTCTTCTCCTGTTTGTCCAAGCCATTGTGAGCTGCCTCAGGCTATTTCCAGCCTGGGCACAATGTTTGCCCTGGCACATAGTGAAGCTTCAAATATTTTGTTGAGCCAAACTCAAGCAGCCTGTTCCTTAGGCAAACCCTGGAGACTTCTGAAAGGGAGTGCCTACACTAAAAAAAATCAAGCCCAGGGATGTAGAGTCTTGTGGTGAGGAAGTGTTCCATCGAATACCCCGTTTGATTTTGTTCTGCAAGGGGTGAGAGGACCACCAAAGGCAAACTTGCTCCTGTCATAATTTGGTTAACCTTGACATGTGGCTTACCTTTGACTTTTGGCTCCACTAAGATGAAGAGAATTGCTCTCGGTAATTAAAAGTACATCTGGGCCAGACTAACTCTAACCTCATACTCTAATTTAGTGTCTCCCATCCCAGACCAAATCTGCTTCCTAAGGAAAAGTTCTACACTATGTACATTTCCTGCGTCCTTTAAAAGTCCAGCATAGGCTCGGCGCCTATAGCTCAACCGGCTAAGGCGCCAGCCACGTACACCTAAGGTGGTGAGTTCGAATCCCCAGCCCGGACCCGCCAAACAACAATGACAGCTGCAACCAAAAAATAGCCGGGCGTTGTGGCGGGCGCCTGTGGTCCCAGCTACTTGGGAGGCAGAGGCAAGAGACTTGTTTGGGTCCAGGAGTTGGAGGTTGCTGTGAGCTGTAATGCCACTGCACTCTACCCAGGGGGACAGCTTGAGGCTCTGTCTCAAAATAAATAAATAAATAAATAAAAGTCCAGCACAAAGATTGGCACATAGAGGAAATTTAGAATGATAGCTAACAGTTATGTGTTCCTTACCCCATGCCAGACACTCTTTTATGCATCTTACATGTATTAATTTATTTAGTCCACACAACAATAAGAGGCAGATACTATTGTTACTTACAGGTGGGGAAAGAAAAGCAGAGGAGCTCATGTGACTTGCTCAAGGTCGCATAATGCCAGAGTCCATGCTTTTATGCGTAATAAATACTGTGCCTTAGCGTATTTAAATGGGAGTGAATGAATAAATCTTTCCCTGAACCATATATATATATTTTTTTTTTTGAGACAGCGCCTCAAGCTGTCCCCCTGGGTAGAGTGCTGTGGCATTACAGCTCACAGCAACCTCCAACTTCTGGGCTCAAGCGAGTCTCCTGCCTCCGCCTCCCAAGTAGCTGGGATCACAGGCGCCCGCCACAACGCCCGGCCATTTTTTGGTTGCAGCCGTCATTGTTGTTTGGCGGGTCCGGGCTGGATTCGAACCCGCCACCTTAGGTGTACGTGGCTGGCGCCTTAGCCGGTTGAGCTATAGGCGCCGAGCCCATATTTTTATAGCACATTATTTGCACCTCCTGGTACAATTCTTAGGCAGGGGCTCCCCCACTAGACGTTCCCTAGCGCAGGGTCATTCGTTGACTTTAATCCAACTTCAGTTCTTATACCATTATTACTCGACGTACCTTAGCAAGGCTACCGTATGTGTCTCTACTTCTAGTCACCAGAGGGCACTGTCGCCACACGTCCTCCCCACCCCCGCCAGCGTTCCCGACGCAAGAGGGGCGGAGTCAGCGCTGGGCGGAGCCGCGAGGCATCCACGGCAGTAGCTATCCCGGCGGGCCGCGCGCGCGGCCGCATTTGAATGGCTCTGAGAGGGGCCCGGCCCGGGACCCGAGGGACGCTCTAGGCTGCCGGCGCGGTTCGTCAGCGCCAGGGTTGGGCTGAGGCGCCGCGGTACCATGAGGCGCTGGTAAGTGACGGCCGAGTCGGTGCGCGCCCCCAGCCCGTCGCTGCCCCGCCCTGGGAGAGCGTCGCCGGCCCGGCCTGGCCGTGCCCAGCGCGAACCTGCAGGCCCCGTGGCGCCTTCCGCTGGGCCGGCCGGTGGCGAGGCTGCCGGGGGCGCGGGGCGGGGCGGGGTGGCGAGGCGGGGTAGAACTCGGGATGGTCCCGCGGCCGCCGCGGAGAGGAGGGCTGGGGCTGCAGGTGCGGGAAGCTCCCCGGTGGGTTGGCGGGGTCCCGGCCCAGAGAGGCGTGGACGCAGCCCGCTGTCATTTACCTGCGGGTGGAGTCGACATCAGCTCTGGGGAAGGGGAAGGACAGAACTCTGAGGCGAGCTGTTTGGAGGACAGGTTTTCCCGAGTGCTGTCTAGGCCTGGCTGTGGCATTTCCTTATTTTCTGACGGGTCCTTGGTTCCCTGACAGATGAGCTTTTGTTTCACAGGGCAAAAACTTGACATAACTGCATAAGAATTGCTGATTGCAACTTAAGAAACCTCATTGTATTTTCTGAAAAGTTTTTCTGTAACGATACCTAGGCTTTTACTACACTCTTACGTTGGCTTAAATATGGAGATAACAAAGAGTTGATTTGTTTTCTTGCGGCTTATAAAGTTGCTTGAAAACAGAAGTATCTATGTCGGTTTCTTTGCAGATTAAAAACAAAATTGTAAGGGAAATTAGTTCTGTAATAATCACCAGTTTAGAACTTAAAAGAATTCTGAGAAACCAGTCCACTTAATAGCTTACACTTGTGTAAAATTGTTTTTGTTTAAACCTGCGTCAGACGTGAATTAGAACTTTACCCATGGAGGTTTTTACTTGACTAATAACTAACATTAGCTAATAATAATATTAGCCATTGTAAAAATAATGATGTCCAGGGTTTTTTTGTGCTTTCTTTGTGCTAAGCACTGTATTAAGAACTTAACTTTGGGACAGATATTATCTCCATTTTGACAGTGAGGAAACTGAGGCACAGGGAAGTTAAATACTGTAACTTGTACCAAACACGATTACTCAGCTAGTATCACTGGAACCCAAGCAGGCTGGCTCCCTGCTTTTAATTATGCTACTCTACTGCCTACTTTAGATGAGAGTCTTGACAAGGTGCTTTCATTTCATTTCTTCTTTGGAGATAGATATGGGAATGTGCCTTTGTGTTCACACTCATTCATTCACACACCACTGAGGTTCTGTGCTCTTGTTGACCATACAAGTTTTGTGCCTGGACAAAAAAATCCATTGCGTATTTTAAAATAAATGGAGTTCATAAGGTTCCTGTGGTTTTATTTCCTTTTTTTTTTTTTTTTTTCTTTTTTTGAGACAGAGCCTCAAGCTGTCCCTCTGGGTAGAGTGCTATGGCTTCACAGCTCACAGCAACCTCCAACTCCTGGGCTCAAGCGAGTCTCCTACCTCCGCCTCCCAAGTAGCTGGGACCACAGGTGCCCGCCACAAGGCCCAGCTATTTTTTGGTTGCAGCCATCATTGTTGTTTGGTGGGTCCGGGCTGAATTTGAACCCTCCACCTTAGGTGTATGTGGCTGGCGCCTTAGCCGCTTGAGCCACAGGCGCCAAGCCAGTTTTATTTCTTTATTTGCTTATTTATTTTTGTGACAGGGTCTTGGTGGCCCAGGCTAGAGTACAGTGGTGTCATAGTTCACTGCAACCTTAAATTCCAGGGCTGGGATCAAGCTGTACCCAATCCTTGTGCCTCAGCCTCCTGGATAGCTCGGACTACAACAGACAACAGTGTGCCATCATGGCTCAGCTCTTCTCTTTTCTGTACTTTCTGACACAGTTTTGCTCTGTGGATACTGGTAGAGTGCAGTAGTCATCGTATGTCACTGCATCCTCCAACTCCAGGTTTCAGATGATCCTCCTGCCTTAGCCTCCCGAGTAGCTTGAACTACTGACAAGGAGCTGGGACTATAGGAGCACACCACCACACCCAGCTGATTTTTCTGTTTTTTTGTAGAGACTTTTGTGAGGGCTGGTCATCCTCACAAAATCCTCCTCCCTCACTCTCCCAAGATGCTGGGATTACAGGTGTGAGCCACGGGGCCCAGCCATAATTTATATTCTTAATTTATTTTTATCATTTCCTGAAAGTGTTAATGTTAGCAGCCTATGTATTACTTTAAAATAAACAATTATACATTAATGTTTTCATTCTTAAAAACTTGCAGAGTGAGTTTTAAGCTTTCTGTCAAGAAATGAAATTCAAAACTAAAATCATTTCATAATAAGTCATTTATAGCAGAGTTTTAAAATTTTGTTCATCAATTCATCTTGAACTTCCAAGTACTATGAGAAAAAAAATAAAATTTTGTTCATCAGTTATCAAGCTTTTGATTGTCTCCGTGCCCAGCATAGTGGTGGATCTAATTGGCTATACAAAATAAATGTGCCTGAGTAGCCAACCTTAGGAAGGTTAATCTAATTCAGGATGTGAAATGAACAACAAGAAAAAGTATATATGATAGTCTTCATTAGTACAGTGGATGAATGTTGAAATGAAGTGAGTGAAGCTTCTTCTAAGAACTAACAATTAAAGGATTTGTGTAGGGCATTGAATAGTAGGATGCATGGGGAATTTTATTGAGAAAACAGTGTGTTCAAAGACTTAGAAATAGGAATAAACATGATTTTTCTAGGGAAACAGTAAGTCTGTTCTATTTAGAAAGTTCCTGTTGAGAAAAATAAGATATTTGGGGCAAGACTGAGGAATGTTGTATAAGAGACATATGTCAGGGATTTTTTGTTTTTTGTATGTGTATATGAGCAGAAAGCAAGATATGAGTTGGGAAGTTTTAAAAGTTTTATGTCAGTGGTTTTCAACTGGGGCAGTTTTGCCCCCCAGGGGACATTTGGCAATGAATGTCACACTATGGGGGAAGGGTGCTACTGGCATCTACTGGCTGGAGGCCAGGAATACTGATAAACATCCTACAATAGGACAGCCCCTCCATAAGAAAAGACTACTGCACATGTCAGTTGTGCTGAGGTTGAGAAACTCCACTGTAAGCTGATTGTAAGGCCAGCCTCTGCTTTCGTGTTCTGTGGTTAGGTATGAATGGTGAATTTTAGGAGCACAGGTCTAAGCGATACTAACGTTAGGGAGAAGCTGGCTCAGATACCTCAAAAAGAAGGGTGTTAGTGGAGTCCTGGGGAGGGGAGAGGCTGTAAGAGATTTTTTTTTTTTTAATTGACTGGTAACTATGTACATTAATGCACTTCTAGGGTACAGTGTGGGGTTTTCACATGCAATCTGAAATACTTCCGTCAAACTGATCAACACAGCTTTCATGTCATTTTCTCAGTTATTGTTTTAAAACATTCATATTCTACTCTTAGAAAGACTCACTTGTACCCCTGTAAGATAAACCTCAGAAGTGATCCCGCCAATCCCCCTCCCTCCACCCATTCCCCCCTCCCTTCTCCCTCCCCCCTCCCCATATTCTTAGGCTGTAAGAGATTGATGTTGGAACAAAGAGAATATACAAGTAGTGATAAATGAGACACTTAAATAACTTCTAAGTTTAAAAATAATGCATGTTCATTGTAAATGTAGAGAAAGTGTGGGGAAAAAATTAAAAATCACTTATAAAATTTCCCAAGCAGAACTGTTAATATTTTAATGTTGTGATTTCTTTCAAGTCCTTTTTATGCTGATAACTATTTTCCTTTTTATAAAACTGAGATTATGGCCAGGCACCATGGCTCAGGCCTATAATCCTAGCACTCTGTGAGGCCAAGGGAGTGGATTACCTGAGCTCAGGAGTTCAAGACCAGCCTGAGCCAGAGAGAGACCTCATCTCTAAAAATAGCTAGGCATTGTAGTAGCGGGCACCTGTAGTCCCAGCTACTTGAGAGGCTGAGGCAAGAGAATTGCTTGAGCCCAAGAGTTTGAGGTTGCTGTGAACTGTGATGCCAAGGCATTCTACCAAGGGCAACAAAATGAGACTCTGTCTCAAAAAACTGAGATTATACAGTTTTCTCCCAGTGAGTTTTTTTCTTGACTCAGCATATCGTCTGTATTATCCATTCTTTGGAAAGCATTCTTTTTACTGGTTGGAACATTTCTTTTTTTGTATGTGTTCTTTTGAAATTGGGAATTTTGCTTTGTATTCAAAAGTGACATTTTGAGAGAAAAAAATATTAGAACATGATGATTTATTACAGAAAACAATGGGGTAAAAGTCTATGCCATCACTAAGGTTTTATATTTAGGAAGCTAAAAGAATGGTAAAACCACTGAAATAAGATGCGATTCTCATAATTTTGATCTTAAGGTATGTAAACTGCCATTCACAGAGACACATAATGAGATTTTAATGAAGATCTTTGATGTTGGTCAATTTATATTCTTCCTAAAACTTCTAATACCAATCTTTTGATTTTTAAAAAATTTTTATACTAAGTTTATTTTTCAGCCTTCAACAAGGCTTTTCTCTTTCCCCTTTTTTGGAAAGGTTTTTAAAAATACGCTTTTTTATTATAGTACTAAAAAGACTTAAGTTTGTTGGTCATAAATCTTCATTTTGAAAGATTAAAAGGCAAGCTGTGATTTTTTTTTTTTTTTTTTTTTTGATACAGAGCCTTAAGCTGTCCCCCTGGGTAGAGTGCCGTGGCATTACAGCTCACAGCAACCTCCAACTCCTGGGCTCAAGTGAGTCTCTTGCCTCCGCCTCCCAAGTAGCTGGGACCACAAGCGCCCGCCACAATGCCTGGCTATTTTTTGGTTGCAGCTATTATTGTTGTTTGGCAGGTCCGGGCTGGGGATTCGAACCCGCCACCTTAGGTGTACGTGGCTGGCGCCTTAGCCAGTTGAGCTATAGGCGCCGAGCCCAAGCTGTGATTTTTAAAAAATATATAAATTGCTAAGTCTTTACAGGTGAGAAGTGAGTATTACTCCTTCTTCAGGGGAGTAGGAACTATTTTTAAAAATGTTTGTCCAGTGATAGGGTACATCATAACATCACACTAGTCATTATTACTTTTTTTTTTTTTTTGAGACAGAGTCTTACTTTGTCACCCTTAATAGAGTACTGTAGCATCGTAGCTCACAGCAACTTCAAACTCCTGGGCTCAGGCAATTCTATTGCTTCAGACTCCAGAGTAGCTGGGACTGTAGGCACCTGCCACGATGCCTGGCTATTTTTAAAGATAAGGTCTCACTCTGGCTCAGGCTGGTCTCGAACCTGTGAGCTCAGGCAATCCACCTGCCTTAGGCTCCCAAGTGCTGGGATTACAGACATTAGCCTTCACACCCAGCCCTACATTGATGTTTTAACAATCATTATATTTGTTGATTCCAGTTAATTTGATGCTCTCTGAAAAATGTATTGAGGAATGTACATTTTTTTAAAAACCCACTAAACCTAATACAAATGTTACTTTTACTAGGACATATGCTTTTCAAATTGGATAGGATATAATTTGACTTTTCTTTGCCAGGCTGGAATGCTTCGTCTACTATTTCTTGCTCACCTCCAAATATTTTTTCACTAACAGCTTATATCCAAATTTTGGAGGATTTGTATTAAATGTACCATCCTTGTTCTTGTGGCATTATAAAGGTGGAAATAGGGGAAAGGGTATTCTGAAAGGCTAAAAGATCCCCCTATTTGGCTTCCCTATAATCACTTCTTTCTCCTTTACCTTTTTTGTTTTTTAATGTTGGCCTCAGGTTTATTTTATTTAATTTATTTTTTATTCCTTACATATACATGTGTTTATTAGGTTTCCACTTTTGCCTTCACAAAATTTAAAAGGCTTAAAATTTAATAACAATAACAATGTTTAAGATAAGGACTAGAAACAAAAACCTCATAAAGGAAGGAAGACTAAGAATAGGGGGTGCGGCGGGGGAGGGGAGGAGGAACAGGTGGAGAGAGGGGGATTGGAGGGATCACTTCTGTGGTTTATCTTACAAGGGTACAAGTGAATCTTTCTAAAAGTAGAATATGAACATTTTAACATAATAACTAAGAAAATTACATGAAGGCTATGTTAACCAGTTTGATGGAAGTGTTTCAGATAGTGTGTGAAAACACCACACTGTACCCCAGAAGTGCGTTAATATACACAGTTACCATTCAATAAAAAAAAAAAGAACGAACGAAGATAAATACATTCAGAAAAGAAATCAGACGACTGCTGCATCGAATATTAAGCAATAATAATAATAATGCAAAGAAAGTAGCATTCACATTGTTAAATAAGAGTATGTCTATTATAGAATGCTTTGACTCAGGTTCAGTATAAAGTCAACAGTTAACTTCTTACTTTTTTTCCCAAAGTCTCAAAAAATAGACAACTAATATTTATAAATGAAAGTAAAAGGTAATTTCAAAAAACAGATTATCCCAAATCTGGGTGGTGCCTGTGGCTCAAAGGAGTAGGGCACCGGCCCCATATACCAGAGGTGGTGGGTTCAAACCCAGCCTAAGCCAAAAACTTCAAAAAAAAAAAAAAAAAAAAGATTATCCCAAATCTTAGAGACAATAGAAAAAGAAGAAATACTTCAAAATCATTCTGCTTAATCTGGATACACCTGATATTAAAATCGGAGAAAATATATTATTATAAAGGGGAAATTACAAACATATTTCACCTATAAAAGAGGATGCAATATCCTAAACAACATATTAACAAGTTGAATTAAAAATTAATGTTTAGGCTTGGCGTCTATAGCTCAACCGGCTAAGGCGCCAGCCACATACACCTAAGGTGGCAGGTTCAAATCCCCAGCCCAGACCCGCCAAACAACAATGACGGCTGCAACCAAAAAATAGCCGGGCGTTGTGGCGGGCGCCTGTGGTCCCAGCTACTTGGGAGGCGGAGGCAAGAGACTCACTTGAGCCCAGGAGTTGGAGGTTGCTGTGAGCTGTGAAGCCACGGCACTCTACCCAGGGGGACAGCTTGAGGCTCTGTATAAAAAAAAAAAAAAACCAAGAACAAGACTCTGTTTCTAAAAAAAAAAAAAAGAAAAATCAGTCAGACATGGAAGTAGGTGCCTATAACCCCAGCTATTAGGGAGGCTGAGGCAGGAGGACTGCTTGAGCCCTGGGTTTGAGGTTGCTGTGAGCTATGATGACACTACAGCACTCTACCTTGGGCAACAGAGTGAGACTCAGCCTCAAAAAAAAAAATCTCTTTTTTCTTTTTCTTAGATCTGCTTAGACATCTAGAACTAAATATAAAGCAAAATATTAACAGAACTTATTCCTATAAAGTGAGATTATGGATAATTTAAAGTTTTTTCTAATACTTTTCTACTCTACTTTAGAAAAAAATTAGATAACAATTCATATAACGATTCCTCTAGAGTCATAAATTAGAAAATTTTAAACAAGTATAAAATTGTAATTTCTGATTTTCATAATGTCCTGGGTTATACTGTCGCAAACACACAGATCAAATAAGACACAATCTAATTTTCCAGCAACTGAAAAGTGGGCTAAATCTCATTTTCAAAATGATGAACGATCATTATACTCTGAGTACCATCCCTGTTTCACTGACCTGAATTGAAGTCATGACTCCATTGGCAAAGACGGAGAGTTTTCCAGCAACAGACCTCACTCCCTGCTTGAACTGTGCCATGTCGGGGGCATTGGGCAGCACACTGGAGAGGCCGTAGTTCCCTGCACACACAAAGCAGACGCTGGCTCAGATCCCATCCATCCTGCTTCCTCACAACCAGCCCGTGGTTGACGGAGAGGGACCCAGCAGTGGGGTCAGGACTGGGGTTGAGGTGCCAGCCCAAACCTAAACCACCTGCAAGACCCCAAGTAAGAGAAGGGATAGTACAGGGGTCTCACCACCACTGTGAGTTCAAATCCTGGCACTACTCTGAAGAAGTTCTTTGCCCTCTCTGGGAGGCCTGTTTCCTCAAGGTGCTTAACACACTAGTGGCAGGTGAGTACTCAGCAAATGGCAGATGGGTAGAACCCTCTTCACTTCCTCTGGGACCACCTCTCCCCCTCTGTAGGGGTGGGCACATGACCCAGCCTGACCAATCAGAACTTTCCCTCAGATTCACATATACTCAAATGAGAGGAGCCATTTGCTTGCTCTGGGTCACTGGAGGGACAAAGTGAAGCTGCAGCTGTCTGTGACTATAGCTGCCCCTTTTCCATTTGCTTAAGGGACAGAGGAATCTTCCCAGTACAAATGAACAAGGCTCACCCAGGATGTGAGCCAAATGGGCCAATCTGTCCTCCTGATGCTGTCTGCTTATGACTTGACAGCCAAGGTTCTCCTCCCCTGACTATCTGTTCCCACCACAATCTGCTTTTCCACAGCTTACTGCCTACTGAGGAAAACAGACAATTAACTGATAAATCATTAAAGTGCGAACTGTGTCCTCTGGAGGGGACATGGAACAAACATAGTTGGGAGGAAACCAGAGGGGTGCAGGCAGGAGGGTGACAGTCAAGCCTAAGCGAGTGGAGTGGGGATCAGGAGCGGACGGGTCTGTATCCCCACGAGGCACCTGTCACGGGTGTGCTGACTCACAGGCTGTGGGTGGCTGAGGGAGAGAGATTATGGAGGATTCCCAGGTTTCTGGTTTGAGCAGCCAGGAAGGTGGTGGCCCCTCTCTCTGAGAGAGGGAAAGCGGAGCCACGCCCAGGTCAGTGGTGGTGGTGGGGCAAGGCTCTGTGTCAGTCAGGACAGGACTGGTAACACTGAACTAACAAAAACTGCAACTGTAGTTTGCTGTGCCCAGTGCAGGTTGGCAGGGGGTTCTGCTTACACAGTCACTTGGAGTCCAGGCCCGGGTAGCCACCTCTTAACTGATGCTTCCTTGATCACCACATAGTAAAGAAACATGGCAGCATGCACACTAGCTCTTACAGCTCAAGGGGGAAGCAGAACACGTCACCACTGCAGCCTGGCTCTGACCATGAGATGTGAGACTCAGAGGCGGTGGGAGGCCTGCATCCAACCTGCAGGGTGGGTGGGCAGCTCCCCACTTCATTCATCACCCACCCCTCCATTCACCACACACCTGCTGACAGCTTCTTCCACCAGGCTGTCAGGTAGAAGGGCACAGAAACAAGAGGGGACAGGTCCCACCCCCAGCTGGCTCAAAGGGCTCAGCCAAGCCTGGAATGGGATGGGGCTGTCTAGGTAGATGAGGAGGCGCATTCCTGGCTCAGAGGCCCAAGAAAGCGTGGGGCGCCACAGGCTCCCACCACCAAGCTGGAGTCACAAGCAGTAAATGCTGAGAATGAGGCTGGAAAAGCTGAGGGGTAGGAAGGTCCTGAGGGGTGGGGGGAGGATGGTCCTGAAGGGTGGGCACTGGGTGGGGGCAGGA
>CAUYTI010033708.1:0-10338 GCA_963575145.1 Galago senegalensis
TTGAGACAGAGCCTCAAGCTGTCCCCCTGGGTAGAGTGCTGTGGCATTACAGCTCACAGCAACCTCCAACTCCTGGGCTCAAGCGAGTCTCTTGCCTCCGCCTCCCAAGTAGCTGGGAACACAGGCGCCCGCCACAACGCCTGGGTATTTTTTTTTTTTTTTGGTTGCAGCCATCATTGTTGTTTGGTGGGTCCGGGCTGGGGATTCGAACCTGCCACCTTAGGTGTACGTGGCTGACGCCTTAGCCGGTTGAGCTATAGGCGCCGAGCCATATTCTTTTTTTTGTAGAGATAGAGTCTCACTTTGTTTTTTTTTTTTTTTTTTTTTTTTTTGAGACAGAGCCTCAAGCTGTCCCCCTGGGTAGAGTGCCGTGGCATTGCAGCTCACAGCAACCTCCAACTCCTGGGCTCAAGCGAGTCTCTTGCCTCCACCTCCCAGGTAGCTGGGACCACAGGCGCCCGCCACAACGCCCGGCTATTTTTTGGTTGCAGCCGTCATTGTTTGGCGGGTTCGGGCTGGGGATTCGAACCCGCCACCTTAGGTGTACGTGGCTGGCACCTTAGCCGGTTGAGCTATAGGCGCCAAGCCGAGTCTCACTTTGTTGTCCTCAGTAGAGTACCGTCGCATCACAGCTCACAGCAACCTCCAGCTCTTGGGCTTAGGCGATTCTCTTGCCTCAGCCTCCCAAGTAGCTGGGACTACAGGCGCCCATCACACCACCTGGCTATTTTTTTTATTGCAGTTTGGCTGGGGCCAGTGCCCTACTCACTGAGACATAGGCACCACCCAAGGTGTAATATTTTTATATCAGCATGTAATGGACATCTCAGCTTTGAAGAAAAAAGGAAGACATGTGAGGAAGATAAAGTAAAACAGATCCAAGTTAGTGATTTTTTTTAAAACTACCTTTATGTTCACAGATTAAAGACAAATAAAAAATATTTTGTGTTAAAGAGCAAGCAGTAATGTAAGCAAAGAAGAAATACTGGAGCTATGCTATAATGAACTCTACAGAGCAAACTTCTACACTACTGTCATACAATAAATATTGCATGCATCCCTAAATATCTTTTCCTAAAGGAATAAAGGGAGGGTTCATGCCTATAATCCTAACACCCTGGGAGGCCAAGGCAGGTAGACTGCTTGAGCTCAAGAGTTCAAGACCAGCCTGAGCAAGTGGGAGACCCATCTCTACTGAAAATAGAAAAACAAGCCAGTTGCTGTGCTGGGCACCTGGTCCCAGGTACTGAAAGGCTGAGGCAGGACGATCACATAAGTTTGAGGTTGCTGTGAGCCATGACATCCTGTTACTCTACCAAGAGTGACACTCTGTCTCAATCAATCAATAAAATAAAAGAATAGTTAAACTAAAAGTTTAACTAGAAAGACAGATGCATCTTTTAAATAAAATTCCAGTTCTGGATACATGTTGAAGATATAAAAATAATTAAAAGACCTAGGTTACACGAGTCACAGAGAATTTGACTCCCATCCACCAGGGGCTGCCAATAATAATATCTCCATGAGTCCTTTCCTGAAAACCTCGTCCTTTCCCCAGCACTCCCCTATGTTGCCATGGCACTTTCTTTTCATACCAATATTATCCACTTACCTCAACATACAATCATATTTTAATTTCTTTTTTATTACAAATCAGTTCCTGCTTAGACTATGAGCCCTTTGTCCACAGGAGCCAGGTCTTAGTTATTTGGCTACATATAGTATCTACCAAATAGTTAAGCAATAAAAGTTCTGTTGAAAGAATGAAGCCAAAATCTCTGAGAAACTTGTTTCATAAACCTAAAGCCATTCACTCAAAGGAAGACTCTTAGTAACCTGAAGTATTACTAATGATTATCTGTTTATTCATCATATATGAACATATCATCTGCCTATATATATCTTTACACCTTAAAATGTCAGCAAATATCTCATGTAGAACTATATTTACACTTAGTAGGTCCTCTATATTTGTTGATCTAATTAATATATCTAGAATATTCTGAGTATTCAAATACAAACACACATACATATTGGAGATATATATATATATATATATATATCACAAAACAGAATACAAAATAAACTCCCTACATCTGGTTTTTAAGATATCAAGATTTCACTGTCCTTCTCTTAAATAACATCTAAAGCAGCAGTTCTCAACCTGTGGGTTGCGGCATTAGGAAGGTTGAGAACCACTGATTTAAAGGAAAATCAAAAAATGTTCTCATTCCAAATCAGGACATGAAAAATCTGCTAGAGTTGATTTTCAGAAGAGATGAAGGAATCATGACCCAAACAACTGAATCTCTCATGAAGGACTCAGAGAACTTCATTCACAAAAGAGACAAGTTTCTACAACCAAAACACAGAAGACTTCTAACCACTAGCAACAGATGTCAACACAGGAGAAGTTCAGTTGTTACTTCTCCTTGGAAGTTAGATTTTTAAACTTATCAGTTTCACAATAAATATAAAAACATGTAAACATAAAACACATTAAAGATTAGAATTTAACACCTCTATAACTCTTAAAATAATAAAAGTAACTGCAAAAGCACAGTCTTTAAAGAGATTAATATATACCTGGATTTATATACTAACTCTCAATAAATTACAGTTTATTTAAAGGTAGAACATATTTTTATAAAACACAGATGACTCTTAAGCCATGATCTGGTAAAATGTAATAGTTCAGAGAAAAAAAAATAATCTGGTGGCTAACAGCGACCCTAAGTAATCTTTAATTGACACTTATAAAGGGGTGAAGAGCATCAGCCTCCCCATAAATGCGCTGGAAATAACTGTAACAGGACAGCAGGCCAACAGGAGGCCAAGGGTTCAAAACCGTGGAATTAGCATACACATTCCCATCCATCTGTAACTGTCTGGTAGGCTAAAAAGGACATTACCAACCACATGATACAGCCTTGGTTTTTAATAACAAAAAGTCATTTAACATGTCACAGTGAAACAATTATGTCTGACCTACCAAACAGTGCATACCAAGCTCATCTCTAAAATCTTCCAATGAGAATGAATAACACATTAATGGCTAAGAGCTCAACACTCTCCCTAGACTAAGAAAGAGTCAGTTCCATGGAAAACTTCCATTGAGTACCTAGTTCTCTGCTTCCACAAATCTCTAACATTAATTAGTTTATCTATTATTTGATACTTTAATCCACCCTGAAATTAACAAATTATATTCTATCAAAACAAATTTCAGCATGCAACTCAGGGACTATTCCAAATTAGTTGAGAGCATGACTTGGAAAGATAAAATTTTTTCTTTTTTTTAGACAGAGTCTCACTTTGTCGCCCTTGGTGGAGTGCGGTGGCTTCATAGCTCACAGCAACCTCAATCTCTTAGGCTCAAGTGATCCACTTGCCTCAGCCTCCTGAGTAGCTAGAACTACAGGTGCCCAACACAATACCCAGCTATTTTTTTTAGAGACAGAGTCTCAATTGTGCTCAGGCTGGTCTAGAACTCATGAGCACAAGCAATCCGCCCACCTCGGCCTCCCAGAGTGCTGGGATTACAGGTGTGAGCCACCACACCAGGCCTAAGGAAAAAATTTTATCAAGAAAAAAATTGGCAAAGCACTTTAAAAAACAAGACTTATTAATACTTTGCGCCCTAATTTGGAATAAGCAGGCAGTGTCCTTTGAAATCATTTGTACAAAGCTTGATTTCCTGAAGATTTTGTAGAATTATTTCATCAGAATTTTAAGAGTTTTAAAATAATGACACAAAACAGATTTCCAGTGTCAGCCAAGAAGCCTAATAGAGTTCCTTCTCACCATCTGACTACAACTAAAAACTCTGAACTAAATATGATAACCAACTACCTAAGGACAAAGAAGAGTGAGTAAAGAAATAGCAGGCCAACAGGAGAGGGAGAACAAAACTGAAGGATTACCATACTGACGAGTTTCCTGACTATGGAATTTTTCCATAAAATGGAAATTTTATGACAGAAAATTAAAGTCTGTCAGATAGAAAGAGATCACCCAGACAGGGGAAAAACAAGATCCCAAAAGATAAACAGCAGAATCGCAACAATAGGGAAAACATTTAGTGACAACAAGGATGAATAGAATGATTCAATCTGAAGAACAGAAAGAGATTTTAAAAAATGTAACAGCACCTAAGAGACCTATAATATACCATCAAAAGAAGTAACATCATGTTGTTGGACTCAAGAGAGGAAAACTGACTGATAAAGAAAAAGTAATTAAAGAAATAATGGCTTCCAACTTCCCAAACTAGTTGAAAACTGTAAATTCACAGATGGAAGAAGCTCAATGAACCCCCAAGTGGATAAACTTAAAGAAAACCGCACGCAGACACATCATAATCAATCCACTGATAACCAAAAACTATGGTGAAAAGAATCTTAAAACCAGCCAGAAAAAAGACACATTACACATAAGGAAATGATTGAAATAAATGTGGATTTTTCATCAGACATCATGGAAGCTGGAAGAAAAGTGAAGCAACGTTTTTTTAAATGCTGAAAGAAAAGTACCATCAATTCAGAATTCCAAATTCAGTATCGATATCCCTCGGTAAAGGTAAAGGCTCGGCACCTGTAGCTCAAGCGGCTAAGGCACTAGCCACATACACCAGAGCTGGCAGGTTCAAATCTAGCCCAGGCCAACCAAACAACAATGACAACTATAACCAAAAAACAGCCAGGCGTTGTGGCAGGCACCTGTAGTCCCAGCTACTTGGGAGGCTAAGGCAAGAGAATCACTTAAGCCCAGAAGTTGGAGGTTGCTGTCGGCTGTGATGCCATGGCACTCTGCTCAGGGCTATAGCTTAAGGCTCTGTCTCAAAAAAAAAAAAAAAAAGAATGGGCTCGGCACCTGTGGCTCAAGCGGCTAAGGTGCCAGCCACATACACCTGAGGATTTGAATCCAGCCCAGGCCCACCAAACAACAATGGATGCAACCAAAAAATAGCCAGATATTGTGGCAGGCACCTGTAGTCCCCGCTACTTGGGAGGTGGAGGCAGGAGACTTGCTTGTGCCCAGGAGTTGGAGGTTGCTGTGAGCTGTGATACCATAGCACTCCACCCAGGGTGACAGTTTGAGGCTCTGTCTCAAAAAAAAAAAAAAAGAATGAAGGTAAAACAAAGGTGGGAAAAAAGCTAAAAGAATTTGTCAGTAGGAGTGAGTGCCTTCTGTATTATCTTCACATTTTTCTATAAACCTAAAATTGTTCTAAAATAAACACTTCGGGTCAGGTGCTATAGCTCACACCTGCAATCCTAGCACATCGGGAGACTGAGGCGGAAGTATGGCTTAAAGTAAGAAGTCCTAGACCAGCCTGGGCAACACAGCAAGACACTGTCTTTAAAAATATACATGTTACCAGCACACTGTACTCCATGACTGCATTAATGTACATAGCTATGATTTAATATAAATAAATAAATAAATAAATAAATAAAAATATACATGTATTTTTTAGTCATTTAGTCAGACTAACACCTGTAGTCCTCACCTACTCAGGGGGATCACACAAAAAGAGATTAAATGGTCTTAAAAAATATATCACTGGTCCTGATGGCTCACACCTGTAATCTTAGAACTTTGGGAGGCTGAGGCAGGAGGATCATTTAAGGCCAGGAGTCTGAGACCAACCTGAGCAAGAGTGAGACCACATCTCTACAAAAAAAGGATACAACAATTAGCCAGGTGTGGTAGCAGGTGCCGACAGTCCCAGCTGCTTGGGAGGCTGAGGAAGAAGAACTGCTCAAGCCCAGGAGTTTGAAGCTGCAGTGAGCTATAATGACACCAAGGCACTCTAGCCTGGGGACACAGGGAGACCCTGCCTCAAAAAAATAAGTAAATAACCAAAAGAGGCCCAAAATAAATACAAATAAACAGAATTTTTTAAAAATAAGAAAAATAGAAAATGCCATAATTGGCACAAGAAAAACTGCCAATTATGTTAACTTAATCAAATAAACTTAAATAAAACAGTAAGAGGAAAAATTAGGCAGGAAGAAGATCACAAAGGGGTAAATCCATTTTGAAAGGGACCTTTATTTTTCCATTCAAATTTTAGAATATTTGCCAAAGTCCTCAAGAAAATCATAGGTAAAAATAAAATTAACTTTTTAGATTAATATAAGGGAGAAATGACTTTTTTTTTTTTTGCAGTTTTTGGCAGGGGCTGGGTTTGAACCTGCCACCTATGGCATATGGGGCCGGCGCCCTACTTCTTTGAGCCACAGACACCGCCCAGAAATGACATCTTTTTAATTGATGTACCCTAACAAATTTTAAGACACAGCACAAAGCTGAGATAGTTGGTACCAATGTGAGGAAAAACAACTACAATATATGCAATAAACAGACTATAATAAAACTGATAGAGTACCATGGAAATACGGGAACATGATATATAACAGCATCACGAATTAGTTCATAGGGTTGGGAAAACAGCCTCGGCACATGGAGAAATATAAAATCGGATTATTATTCTATCCCATATACAAAGATGGACTCGGATTAAAGACTTTAAAAAGGTGAATTATAAAATGCATAATTAAAAATGTAGAATATCTTCGTTATATTGAATAAGACTCAGAAGGCCACTGGGTAAAAGATCATGGACTTACTACATAGAAGTTAAGTCCCAGCCAACAAAAGACACCAAAGACAAAACTAATATATTGTTCTCTATGCTTGCAATTCCTGCAAAAAGGAAAAGATTTTTTAAATAAGGGGGAAAGTTGACATATTGTGATAGACAAGGAAAGGGCAAAAATAGCCATGCTAATATTCTA
Organism: Galago senegalensis; assembly: GCA_963575145.1. Classification (NCBI taxonomy): domain Eukaryota; kingdom Metazoa; phylum Chordata; class Mammalia; order Primates; family Galagidae; genus Galago; species Galago senegalensis. The sequence continues at coordinate 6,804 of CAUYTI010033708.1, forward strand.
GACTACACAAAAGACCTCTGTAAATCAAATAAGAAAAAATAGGAACCCTGGGCGGCACCTGTGGCTCAAGGAGTAGGATGCCAGCCCCATATACTAGGGGTGGCAGGTTCAAGCCTGGCCCCCACCAAAACTGCAAAAAAAAGAAAGAAAGAAAAGATAGGAACCCTAATTAAAGAAATGGGCAAAAGATATGACTAGGTATTCATGGAACAGGCATTCTAAATGGTCTTAATAGTAAAAAGAGATGCTGGAACTCATTAGTAATTGGAGAATACTAATTAAAACAACATTAAGATACCACTTTATCTTATCAGATAGGCAAAAAATAGAAAAACTGGGTAAAACTAAGCACTGGATGGAAAATGGAGAGAAAGGAACCTTTGCATACACTGATGGAGAACCCAAATCTGGCAGTGCTCAGTCAACTTAAGTACAGCAATGCACTCTTATGTGTATATCCAAAGTTCTCCCATGGGGCCATATAGAGCAGGTACAAAGGTGTTCTTGCCATTCATTGTCAGTGGTACTGAGGAGCTGAAGATAACCTGAAAGTAGACAGGAGTTAGAAACAAAAGAACTAGACACATACATAGCAACATAGTCCTTAAATAGTCCCCAGAGGGGAAAAAAAGAAGCAGAACAAAGACTACAGCACAAATCCATTTAGGTGAATTTAACAACACACACAAAACACAACCCTACATATTTACAAAAATGCATATAAATGGAAACATATTTACCAGACACATCAGAACAGTTAACTATGAGGAAACTGGAACAGAAGTGGAAGTGGAGATAAAAAGGAAATTAATCTCAAAGGCTGAGAGAAAACTTGGAACAGGCCAATGCTGATGACGTGCTATGAAGTTCAGAATACAATTCCCTCAATCCTTGCCACAGGAGGATTAAAAAATAAATTCACCACACAGCCTATCAAAATTTCAACAATGAAGGATCAAAGAAGTTAAGGTACACAGAAAGGTCTAAAAAATGAAAAGAAATTACATCTCAATTAAACTTAGACACACACTGAAACTAAACAACAGCAGCTTCCAAACAAATCGAACAAATGAAAATTGACACACACAGTCTTCTGTTGGTGCCATGAATAACTCAAGCTGTGGTTAATAATCTTAAAACTTTCAATAATCATTCTATAATTTTGTTATCGTATTATAGGTTTCTTTGTGGCATCTAGGTCAAGTGAGATACTGATCTTATAAGGTAGCTAAAAATAGTTTTGCTAGTCTACAATAGTTAAAACTATGCCCTTGGCATTGACAAGGCTAAATTATTTGGCTTATGTTACATTATTGTATTACAATCAATCAGTCTCTCTTTCTCTTTGCCCCTCCCCTCTCTCGCATACATACAAAGAGCCATAAATTCACAAGTATTGTATTTAGGTGACAATTTAACTAATTTTAAAGAAAATTAACTCTAACTTCAAATCTATAAATAGCAATGCTAAAACAGAATGAAAAAGTGTATCTATGCTTTTTAAGCAATTGTTCCAGGACAGCCAAATGACTTCCTTCCTGTTCTTATTACCATGTATGTTCCCTCAATATTCTGCATAATCTTTTATATTTCAGAATCAGGTATTATCATCATCCAAGACTAGAGAGGAAATCTAAACAGCTATAACACTTTCCCACTGCCCACAATAGATTTCTTTCTTTCTTTCTTTCTTTTTTTTTGTAGAGACAGAGTCTCACTCTATCACCCTCAGTAGAGTGCCATGGCATTACACAGCTTACAGCAACCTCCAACTCCTGGGCTTAGGCGATTCTCTTGCCTCAGTCTCCCTAGTAGCTGGGACTATAGGCGCCTGCCACAACGCCTAGTTTGGCCGGAGCCGGGTTTGAACCTGCCACCCTTGGTATATGGGGCCAGGGCCCTACCCACTGAGCCATAGGTGCCACCTGCAGATTTCTTATTCAAAAGGCTGCTCCTGGCAGTTAAGGTCCAGGAGATAAGTGAAACAATTCACATGTCACAGTGGAAAGTGATTCCAAATATTTGAATTATGATACTATGTTATTTATTCTCTGTATTTCAATCAGCAGGCAATTACAGCCCTAGCAATACAGAGATAGAAACATGGTCCCTTACTACTAGACTAAGAACCCCTCCAAGGGAAGCAGAACAATAATTACAAAAGATAGCTTGGCACCCATCACTCAGTAGTGAGGGTGCCGGCCACATACTCTGAGGCTGGCAGGTTCAAACCCAGCCCAGGCCTGCTAAACAACAATGACAACTACAACAAAAAATAGCCGGGTGTTGTGGTGGGCACCTGTAGTCCCAGCTACTTGGGAAGCTGAAGCAAAAGAATCTCTTAAGCCCAAGAGTTTGAGGCTGCTGTGAGCTGTGACACAACAGTACTCTACCGAGGGCGACATAATAAGACTGTCTCAAAAAAAAAAAAAAAAAAAAGTTACAAAAGACATTGAAAACTATGTTAGAGCCAACTAATGTCTCCAATTAAATGGAAAAATAAATTTATATACCAAAAATTACTTTATATACAGCCTCTCAGGAATATTATTTTCATAAAGCAAGGTACTCTGTTATCCTACATGCAATGTGTTTATGGGTATGCAACATTAACTCTTTTTTTTTTTTTGAAACAGAGCCTCAAGCTGTCGCCCTGGGTAGAGTGCCATGGCATCACAGCTCACAGCAACCTCCAACTCCTGGGCTCAAGAGATTCTCCTGCCTCCGCCTCCCAAGTAGCTGGGACTATAGGCGCCTGTCACGATACCCAGCTATTTTTTGGTTGCAGCCATCATTGTTGTTTGGTGGGCCTGGGCTGGATTCGAACCTGCTAGCTCAGGTTTATGTGGCTGGCACCTTAGCTGCTTGAGCCACAGGCGCCAAGCCAAACATTAACTATTATACTCTGTACTCAGCACTCCACAGATGCTGTGAGATCCATTTGTAGCTTTTTTTTTTTTTTTTTTGAGACAGGGTCTTACTCTGTCATACTGGCCAGTATATAGTGGTGATATCATAGCTCACAGTAACCTCAAACTCCTGGACTTGAGCCATTCTCCTACCTCAGCCTCCTGACTAGCTGGGAGTACAGGCACGTGTTAACGTGCCTGGCTAATTTTTCTATTATTTGTAGAAACAGGGTCTCACTCTTGCTCACACAGGTCTCAAAACTGGTCTCAAATGATTCTCCTGCCCCAACCTAACAAAGTGCAAGGATTACAGACATAAACCATCATGCCCGGACTGTAGCTCTCATTAAAAAATAAAATAATTAGGCTCGGCGCCTGTAGCTCAACCGGCTAGGGCGCCAGCCACGTACACCTAAGGTGGCAGGTTCGAATCCCCAGCCCGGACCCGCCAAACAGCAATGACGGCTGCAACCAAAAAATGGCCAGGCGTTGTGGCAGGCGCCTGTGGTCCCAGCTACTTGGGAGGCGGAGGCAGGAGACTCGCTTGAGCCCAGGAGTTGGAGGTTGCTGTGAGCTGTGATGCCACGGCACTCTACCCAGGGGGGACAGCTTGAGGCTCTGTCTCA
>CAUYTI010033712.1:0-12149 GCA_963575145.1 Galago senegalensis
CAAAGAAGCACAGGAACTACAGCATGGGAAGAAAATCTCTATACCTTCTGATTGCGGGGGTCTTTGTGGCATACTACACTTATATACCTCTCCCAGATAATTTAGAGGAGCCGGGAAGAATGATGTGGGTGAACACATACATGAAAACTTACGCACATTTGGTAAGTTTAGAATTTTGTGATTTCAGGAATGCAGTCAGTTGACCTGGAGAAATTTTGTTCTTTTGATTTATTGATCTGTTGACCTTTTTATCTTGGTAAGTACTAGTTGTGGCTTTGACAATGTAATGCTTAGAAATGTTGCTTGTTTTCTTTCTTTTTATTTTATGTATTGGCGTTATGTTTAAAAATGTCAACAAGTCCTTATTTGAATTTTGTAAGTAAACAAATTGTGCAGTGTTGTTAACTTATTAATTTTTATAGCTGTTGGATTTGAAATATAGATATGTAAATTTCTCAGGCAATCTCCTAAAAATCAAGCTGGAAGGAGGTGGTGGAGGGAATGTGTAGATTCCGCCCTGTTTAGTACAGTGAGCACTATCTGAGTGAAGGCATACTTGTAACTTTGACTCAATCTGAACAACAAAGTATATATACAAACTATGTGTACCCCCTAATGTTCTGACTAAAAAAAGAAGTTCTCAAGGAAATATTCCATAGGTAAGCTTGTTGGCACATGCCTAGAGTTAGCCAGAAAAGGCAAGATATGCAGAAACAGAAGGAGGAACCTGGGGTGTCGTAGAAACTGGCTGTTTGCCATAGCAACGCTGCCCGTGGCAAGTAAAAAGGGTGTAGTTCTCTCTGGTGCCGGGAACTGTTTGCCTATTACTTCTTTGATTATTTTATTCCCTTCATTTTAAAAAATCTTTCTCAGGATAGAAATCAGATATCATGTAGATGTTGCAACTCCTAGATTCATATTTTGTTTCACATCCATTTCACCGTTCAAATCTCTGTCAAGTTCTATTATAGAAACAAGGAGTCTGCCCCCACAGAGTGAACATTGTAGTGGTAGAGGAAAAAGCAAATTAGAACCAAAGTAATACGTGACTTCAGATCACAAGCAGTGCCTTAAAAGAGATAAAATGGAGAAAAAGAGAGTAATTTGGGCAGAAGGAAGGGGTGGGCCTCACTGCATGTCTCGTCAGAGGAAGCCATTATGAAGAAAAACTACCTGCTTAAAGATCAGAAGGTGAAATGAAACCAGCCATCCTAGGTGCCAAGGAAAACATTTTCCAGGAGGGAGAGCAACAGGTGCAAAAGTCCCAGCTGCTAAGTCTGACAAGTTCAAGAAATCACATACGACATTTGGGTTTGATGGGGAAATTGTTGCAATTTGTTCAATGAGGTTACATGTCATATCATACAATGCTTTATGGACAAAGATCGTGAGATTTGATATAATTTACATGTAATATAGAGGTATCAGAGAGTTTTAACAGGGAACAATCCTTTTTTCTTGTATTTGTTATTGTCGAGCAACCGTTTGCAAGAGGTCATTAATTTGTTTTTGGAGTTCTGCTATTAATTATCTTTTTTTATTCATTTCAGCAAAATTTTAATATATATGCGTATGTGTACATATATAGAGATATAGATATATATCTTCTCTGGTAGTCTTTGCATTCGTTTATTCATTTGCATTCTCTCCAAAATTTATGAATGGAATATACTTTCAGAGCCCTCAAAGGATATACGTGTAAAAAATATGTTTTTATGTCATTTCTTATTGCTGAACTATCTGCTTCTTGTTTGGTTTTTGTATTTAATTATTCTCCTGCTTCATCTTGTTTTTTTCTGATTAGTTTGGCTGGTTTCCTTCAAACATCTGGCAATCTTTCAGCATTCACGCCCTTTCTTGAAGAATTGCACTATGAACAGTAAATCAAAACTCAAACTGATGGATTTAGAATTCTAGTAAATATCCCTTACCAGCTATATAAGCTTAGAGGGCTTACTGAAACTCCCTGGACTCATTTTTTTTTCTTTTTTGAAATGGATAAGTTAATATTATTTATCTCTTCCATAGGCAAGTTGTTAATATTAATGGTATTAATACACATACAGTGCTTAAAGGGCTGGCTCATTCTAGGGTGAAAGTACAGGAGGCAGGCTGCCCTCCCTTTTCCTATTATCCATTACATATCCCTCAATTCTGCCATTCAGCTGTCAAGTTTTATGGCCATACCTCACAACATGAGCTATGCCAATTCTAAGCTAAACCAGTTCTGCCACTTGGAAGGGATTTTTTTCCTTTATTTGTGAAGATGCTTTCTTGAAATAAAGCATTTCTTTCCAAACTGACAAAAATGCCCTTCCTTTCTGCAAACATTTTTCATGTTATAACTCCCCCTCACCCCAGCTTTTGTAACCCACCCCACCTCATACACACCCTTTGCTCCCAAAGTTACCTTGGGCAGAGCTCTGTAATATTTAGGTTGTTTTGTAACAATTTCCTAAACTGTCTTCCCTTTTAACTCTGAGATTCTTGAGAAGAATATTCATCTTGTTCAGCTCTGGAACCCTAAAGCTTTGTAAAGAACTTGACTTGATGTGTGTTTGTGGACAGTGGGGCTTTCAAGGCTGCTGCCTGTCTCCTAAACTGTCAGGGTTTTAACAAGCAGCCTCCTTCCTCCATTCTTCCAGTTCTCTTTGCAATGACCAGAAACCCCAAAGTAAGACAAGTGTGAAACTGATACAAGATTCCCCCACTCAGGCCTGGACAGGGATTTCCCTGTTCTCTAAGCCCAGGGGAACTCAGAAATCAGAACATCTCTAGGCAAAAGCATGATGCTTTTTCCAGGCCACACTCTCTGGACTCCTGCAAGACATTCATTCATATGTTAATTTACTCTTTACCTTTGAAAAGGTGTTTTTCCACCTACCAAGTCCTGGCCAAAATGTGATATATACCCCTAAACAAAGGGCCCATGAGAGAGACTTCCAACCTAGGTCTTACCCTTTGTAGAAGCTGTGTAGCGTTTTTACTCCTTCTGTATCCCCTTCTGTCTAATAAAAATCCTTTCTTACCAGCAATCTGTGGTCTGAGGGTTCATTCTTGGAATCCCCAAGACCAAGGACCTACTGAGGAAGAAATTGGAGTAACAAAACAAAATTTATTAAGGAAGAGAAAGGTTTACAGAGTAAGAGCAAGACATACATTTGCAGAGCAAGATATGTTCACTATAGATAGCAAATAGGTCCCCCCACTATCACCACAAGAAAAAGGCAAAGAGGCATGGACTATGGCCAGCACTTCTGTTTTATACTGTTTTAATCCAGTGTACCTCATGCTTCAGAGGTCATCTTAGAACCAGAGTCTTACTGCTGGGAGTTAGAAGGTTTGAAGCAGGGGCTAGGAAATGGCACAGAGATGACAGGGCAGGAACCCCTTTAGAGTGACATGTGCAGCCATTGGTCACTGGCTGATGCTAAGCAGGGCAATGCCAGGGGAGGGACTTCCTCTGGGGATTGGGCAGAAACAGTTCTCTAGCACAAATAAAGGACCCATCAACAGAGGCCAGTCATTAAGTTTTAAAGAAACCAATGTCAGCCAGCTAAATTTCAAGGACAAGATCAGTCTTTGCTAGCAGGTTTAGGCGGGCAGATAAGTCATGAAAGCCCCCAAACAACCAAGCTGCAATGGCAAACCTTTCCAGGGACCCCTTCTGGTTGTGTTAGAAGCTTTCCTGTCTTCTAATAAACTGTCCCATTAGTGTGCATGAGGACCTCCTATTAGCCTCTCTGAAGGCCCTGTGGGAGTGTGAATCACCATATAGATTTAAGCTAATGGCATGATCATTAGTCTTAAAGCTGTTCTAGGTCACCTTTAAGACTATTGTGCCCAGTATCCAATGTACTGAGCCCTACTATGAAACTAACTTATAGCTTTTTTTTTTTTTTTTTTTGAGACAGAGCCTCAAGCTGTCCCCCTGGGTAGAGTGCTGTGGCATTACAGCTCACAGCAACCTCCAACTCCTGGGCTCAAGCGAGTCTCCTGCCTCAGCCTCCCAAGTAGCTGGGACTACAGGCACCTGCCACAACGCCTGGCTATTTTTTGGTTGCAGCCATCATTGTTGTTTGGCGGGTCCAGGCTGGGGATTCGAACCCGCCACCTTAGGTGTACATGGCTGGCACCTTAGCCAGTTGAGCTATAGGTGCCGAGCCTGTACTGTATTTCTCAGTTCTTTGAGGGATGCAAGTTCTTGTCTCAATTTGTCAAAATCTTTGGTGATTTTACCTTTGAATTCATTGAATTCTTGAGTCAAATTTTGAATTACTCCTTGGACTTCTAATTCCAATTTACTTCAATTCTGTTAATCTTATTTGCTGTCCACTCAGTTTCTGACATCTCAGTCATTTGTTTTATGAATAAGATCTTCTGTTGCATCTCCTTTGTAGTACCTTGGGGGATTTGGTTATTCTTGTTGCCTGAGTTTTTCTGCTGATTCTGCCCCATGGTTATTTTTCACCATTTGTTAAGAAAAGCTTGTAGGGTGGAATTAAATTGAGGGTTCCTGGGGATGTAATTAATCAGCCCTTTACCAGAGTGCTGGGACTGGTGACTACAGCTTTTCCCCTACAGCTTTACCAAGGTCCTGTTCACTACTACAGCCTGAGACTCTGGGGACCCGCTTGGTATGGTGAGGCTAAGTGGGTCTGTCTTGTATTTAGCTACACTCTGAACAATCCTAGTGGGTCAGTGACTTTGGGTTGAAATCTCAGCTGTGGAGGAATACAAGCAATTAAGACACCCTGCCCCCCACTGGCAGTAACTGGGAGAGGAGAATCAGACCCTCCCTATACAACACGACCAGGGTATAACCTTGGGGGAGTCCTGGGTGATGGCTCAGATCAAGAGTTCCAAACCAATTGTCCTGGTCTTCACAAATACAGATCAAGTAGGAGAGTTCAAAAGGTCTCCAGCAACTGGACAGCAGGGGTCCATTGGCAGCTCAAGTGTGACTTATTCTGGTGGTCCAAGGAGTCAGAAAGGCCTGCCGGGCAAATTAATTATTGCAGGGGAGCAATAATTTCCACTTTGCATCACCATCATCCCCAGTCACTGCAGCCCAGCTCTAATACTTAAGTACACCAGGGATTTGCACCTGAGTCAAAGAGGAGACAATGCCTCCCCAACTGGACCATCTCACTGTGAGACTTGCAGGTGGACTAGTTCAAGCCTAATTCCCTCTGGCAATCATTAAAAATTGGGGAGTGTTCCACCTGTGTCTGTGCTCAGCCAAGAGTTACTGTGGAGGACTATGGTTCTTTCCCTTAGAGACCACACCTCTGCCTTGGCCACACTCCACCTCTGGAACCCCTGCAGGTCAGGTGATGTTCCCCTACATTCCACAGGATTAGGGAGGTTTCTCTCCCAAAATTGACCCCAGTAGGAGAGATCATGGAGCTGCCACCACTGTCAGGGGTGGAGCTGCTACCACTGTCAGGGGTGGCGCTGCCACAGTTTGGGGTGGTGCTGTCAGTCTCAGGTACTGCTGTGTGTAGGTCGCAGGAGACGGGGAGCTGGAGGGCAGAGTTGCCGGCCATGGCCCCCCCAGGCCACAGGAGCTGGGACCAGGACATTGGTCCTGGTGTAGGTTGCCAGCCACAAAGGTGCAGAGAGCCAGGGGGCAGTGCTCTGCGGGTGGCGTGCCAGCAGCACCCGACAGATCCCGGGTGGTCAGTGGGATGGTCCTGCTATGCTCTTTCCAACACAGGGCAAGTCTCTCTTCCCTGGTGACTCCCTACCTCTATTAAAGTTATAGTTTCAGCACAACTGCCCCACAGCTCATGAGATGCCATGCCCTAGCAAAAATCTGCCAAACACTCCAGACTTTGCAGTGTGTAGTCTTCCAGACCACCGGGGGGGTGGGGGGTGGGGGGTGGGTGGAAGGGTGGATTGGGACATCAGAAAGATAGGGAGAATATCAGATCAACTTTTGGCCCAGACAAGAGACTGCCTAGGCTTGCAGCAGTATCTCTCCATGGAGGGAGTCCTGGTCCTCAATTGTTCTCTCCCCTTTGGTGAAATAAAAGGTCCTCTGTTCTCTACTTGCCTCAAGCTGCTTTCATTGGGGGGTGGGTGGAGGGGAAGGATTCCTGTACTCTTTGAGATGAGTTTTGTACCTGAAATTTGTTTCTTTGGAGTCCCAGCTTGCATCAACAAGGGTGATGCGAACCTATCGATCCTCTTTCTCAGCTCAGCTCCCAATCTTCTGCTTTACTGGGTTGTTTCTGGCCATGATTTCTCCCTCTGCTGAAAGCTGGCTTCGGTCGGCCATCTTGCCTCTTCCCCCAATTTAGAGATTTGTTTAAGTATATGAGAGGATGCATATAGGTTATATGCAAATACTATACCATTTTATATCATGGACAGGAACATTCTTAGATTTTTTATTTTTTTCACAGTAGACTAAGTTGGTAAATGGATTTTTATATCTACAGGGGATCCTAGAACCAATCTACAATGGATATCAAGAAACAACTGTATCCTATTTTTAGGATCCAGTACTTATGGCATAAAAATCATATGGCTTCCTTCCCAAAATAAACTTATTTAATATAATTTTTTTTAAGGTGGAGTCTCACTCTGTTGCCCCAGGATAGAGTACCTTGAGGTGAGCCTCCAGAGATCCTCCTGCCTCAGCCTCCCCAGCAGCTGGGATTGTAGGGCCCACCAGGTTTTCAGGTCTGACCATCCAAGATGATTTCTTACTTGACCACATTGAGAAAAATTCTTAAATGGTGAGAATAAGTGGTCTCCTCCATGGATAAAGTACCTTCCTGGCCATGTACTGCCTCATCTGAAGGGCCAGAGGGAAAAGAATGCTGAACGTATGGTTTACACAGGTCATCTGAACACTGCAAAGTGACCCATGACCCCTGTCTTCACAGCAGCAACAAACAAAATACAGCAGAAATCAAACCAAATGGCATTCATTAGAAGGGTTTTGTTGTTGTTTTTAAGATATAGTTTCATTCTGTTGCTTGGGCTAGAGTACACTGGGGTGATCATAGCTCAGTGCAGACTCTGACTCCAACTCCTCACTCAAGTGATCCTCCTGATTCAGCCTCCCAAGGAGCTGGTACTATAGGCACATACTAGCATGCCCAGCTAATTAAAAAAAAATTTTTTTTTATAAAGATGGGGAGATCTCAAGATTGCTCAAGTAATCCTCCTGCTTTGGCCTCCCAAATTGCTAGGATTTCAGGCATGAACCACCATGCCTGGCCAGAAGGATTTTAATAATTACTATAAGATTTCCTACAGAAATAAAACTTTCATATTAAGACCTTGAAAATAGCTTTAAAAAATCTTGCTTTGAATTAGTATTGCTAAAAGAAAAACAGGTGTCAGTTAAAAAGCAACTCCTTAAACGTAGTTTGTAACAGAGCCAAAGAAGGCATTATGAGCTGCTGCTATATAAAAAGGAATTTAATGATTTTTTCAGTGTTACATTATTGATCTAACAGGACCTCTGTTTCTGCTGAAATGAGTAATTTGTTTAAGATAACATTGATAGGATTTGTAGCACATCAGATACCCCAGTCCCTCTCATCATTAAAATTACTACTATAAAAAACCTTCCCATTGTCTTCCAGCAAAATATCTGAATAATTTTAGAAATCACATCAAAGATCAGAAATATTAGTCAGATCTATCATATGCAAAGAGGCATCTATAAGTCATAACATTATAAATATAATTTATTTGATAAATATTCAACTTTTACTTCCTAACATCAGACACTACTACTCTACTAAAAACACAATGGTGAATAAGAGATATGGCCCCTACTGTCAAAGAGTACGCAGTCTATTTGTGAGAGCAAAGAAATGAAGTGTAAAGGATCCTAGGTAAGGAGAGAGACGGGGGACCACTCGACTACAAAGGGAGCCAGAGAACACATCCGTGAAACTCACGTTCCAGCTGCAGGAAGGTAGCAGAGCCATGTTATGTAGGGAGAGGGGCTGAGTAAAGGATGGCTTCTGGCAAAGGAAACTATGGTCAGAGACACCACATGTTCAAATTGCCAGGTGTTTTGTTCAGAGGTGCCTTTCATGTAAGAAAAGAGTGGTGGAAAGTTAAACTTTACTAGCAAAACTAGTAAAGGAAAGACAATAGTCATCTATTTTTTAACCTAGAAGAAAAAAAAAAGATCATCATTTCACCTTGGCCCATTCCCCATATTCCCCATATGAACACACATTCATTTCTTCATGTCACGGTGTGTGCTGGGCATGGGAGAGGATTCAGTGGGAACAAGATAAACCCAATGCTGCCACTGCCTTCAAGGAAGTAGCTCCAAGGTGCAGACAGACAAATATAATAGAGTGCTTCTGTGGCTACATATGATTCTGAAATATTCCTGATTTCAGTTATCATTGAGTAAAATACTAGCTTTAAAGCTACAATTTGAAGGATCTTCCAGTTCTAAGTAAGACAGCATTCATCATTTGACAACAGATATGGAGTAATAGGAATACCACAACAATCTCTGACATCCCTCATACAGAAACAAGAAATTAAGCTTGCATTTTGAAATAAAGACTACTATTATTTTACAAACTCCAAAACACTTTTATCCACTCTCATTTTTCTTTAATCTTTTGGCAGTAGAGATAGGGGTCTCAAACTCCTGGCCTCAAGTACTCCTCCTGCCTTGGCTTCCCCAAGTGCTAGGATTATAGGCGTGAGCCACTGTTCCTGGCCCACACTCTCATTTTCATTGTTCACAGCATGGGAGGCCAAGCAAATTAATTACCTATCATTTCTCAAGCAGTGATTGTGAAATGCCAGGCTCTTTGCTGGAAACTTAATATACCTGATCTCATTTCATCCTCATGATAATCTTGCAAAATAACTACTATCATCTCCCTTTCAAAACCAGGAACCGGTAGCTTAGAGAACTTACATAATGTTCCCAAAGACACATGGCTGGCAAGTGGTAGAACTAAAGTTAGTTCTCATGTCAGTCTGTGCATCTCCTTCCATCCCATTACCTGACTTTAATGTCACCCAAATGTGACGAGTGAGGGAGCTAAAAAGTGGACCCTAAGCAGAAGAGATGGAATGAGACTGAGGACTGGGAGTTTTAGGATTAATTTTCTTTTAGTCACACTGAAGCCTCACTACAATCTCAACCTCAGGGTTCCTGCCCCTCACTTAAAAGTTAGTAACCATAATAAAAGCTAAAAGCTATGCAAAGGTTTATATGCACAATCTCATGTAAACCTCTCAATTACACTTACAAGTCTATACTAGTATTCTCAGTTTACAAAGATTAGCAGTAGCATATCAAGTTTAAATAACCTGCTGGGGTCATAAAACCATCGATTGTATAGAGTACAATTAACCTTTTACTCTCTACAGCATGGCTCGTTGGTATTCCTGCCATGGTCAGATAATTAAAAATACCAAAATATTCTGATCTGAATTTGTATGTTTTAAGAAGTTTTCATATATCAGTTTTCACTGATTACATTATGAGAATCATATAGTTTTAGTGTATGGCACTTTGTTAAATAAAAAAAAATTAGACATTTTTTCCACACCTTTCCCATTAAACACCACTGGATATATAGCTTAACAATATATATTTTAAACATTTTAATCCAATTTCTTTTCAACTTAGGAAAATACTGTAGAATGTTTAGCAATGGTTAGTATTAAAATTATTTAGGGTACAACAAGAGATTTGGTGCTCCACTTTTTAGGACCCTATTTTAAAAGCAAATAAAATATCATTCAGTTTATTTGTTTATAAAATAATAAGATGATGTAACTTTAATGGAGTAAATAAATCACAAACATTTATAAATAAATGGTAAGAATACAGGTCAACATAGGTATCACTTTTTGGTGTTCCCCACTCCTTTCCATTTACTATAGGTACTTCTACTTATCAAAGTAAATTTGCATCTCATTTTAGAAAAAGTGCAATGTGGAAGGAATAGAATAGAGGTTTAGGGAAAAAAACACCATGCAATATGCCTAACCAATCAAAAGACTGCTCTCATTTTCTCATCTATATGTAATACTAATTATTTCCTTTATTTTGGAGACAAGTTCAAAAACAAACCAGGCAGCAATGCTTGTGTACAAGTTGACTGAACCCACAGCTTTTAAAGTGAGGGGGGTACGTGGGAGGGCAAGCTCCTACTTTACTTAATATTCAAAACAGATGTCCAAAATGCTTACCAATCTGTACTTGTTCCGGCTGGCTGAGAGAGACAAATGCTGATGTGTCATCGATCCAGGATATCTGAATGTTACCTGAAATATAGAAATAAAAGTAAAGTGCATATCTGACCCTTTAGAGAGCTACTAGGATTTAATTTGTATATCTGACACATGTTAATGTGTGCTATAATTTAAAGGGAGACGAGCTATTTATTTAAAATTGGATCGGCTCAGCACCTGTGGCTTAAGTGGCTAAGGCACCAGCCACATACACCTAAGGTAGCCGGTTTGAATCCAGCCTGGGCCCGCCAAACAACGACAGCTGCAAACAAAAAATAGCCGGGGCGTTGTGGTGGGCGCTTGTGGTCCCAGCTACTTGGGAGGCTGAGGCAGGAGACTCGCTTGAGCCCAGGAGTTGGAGGTTGCTGGGAGCTATGATGCCATGGCACTCTACCCAGGTGGACAGCTTGAGGCTCTGTCTCAAAAATAAATAAATAAAATTGGATCAAAACCTCAACACTACAGGGATTTAACCTGCTTAAAACTTAAATCTACTTACTACAATAGTCATTCAGGTTAAACTTTAAGATAGAGGACAAACGAGGGGGAAAAAGAAGCTATCAGAAGTTTGTTTAAACACAACAGAAAGAACCTTCCAGATAAAATCCTGGGCCACACCTTGTTCAGGCTAATCTTATCCCATGGTTGGATACTTTTTTCCCTTATCAAGATCACTAACAAAAAATCAGAGATCACATAGGTTCAAAACTACAAATAGGGTAGTGCATGATGGCTCACACCTGTAATTCCAACACTTAGGGAGGCCGTACCAGGAGGATTGCTTGAGGCAAGGAGTTCAAGAGAGATCTTGTCTCTGCAAAAAAATTTTTAAAATAGCCTGGCATAGGGTAGCACCTATGGCTCAAGGAGTGGGGCACCAGCCCAATATACCACAGGTGGTGGGTTCAAATCTGGCCCTGGCCAAAAACTGCAAAAGCAAAAAAAAAAAAAAATAGCCTGGCATAGTGGTGCACACCTTACCCAGCTACTCAAAAGGCTGAGACAGAAGAATCACTCAAGTGCAGGAGTTCAAGGTAGCAGTGAGCTATGACTGTACCACTACACTTCAGCCTGGACAACATAGTGAGTCTCTGACTCAAAAAAGGGGAAAAAAAATCACAAGTATTTATTTTTAGAGACACCAATTTTAAAAATTAAAAATGGGGAACATAAGTCAATAAATATAAACAGCAATAAGAAAAATTCAGTACTGGCATCAAAGCCAGGTAAAGAGAACAAGGTAGCAGGATACTGTGGGAGGCAAAGAAAAGGAGCCAGAGGAAAAAAACCAAAACACACTACAGAAGAAAAACAGAAGAGCAAGGAGCAATATGGTGAAACAGACGATGTTCCTATCCAGAGGGGACTACGCAATAAAGGCTAAACACAAACAATGGAATGGCAGAGCCTGCTTACGAGGAGGCAGATGATGATGAGAAGTAGGAAGTTGAAGGGAAAAGCAGAGACCTAAATATTCTGCTACCACGCTTCTCAAAGAAGTACAAAACACTAGATTGTACAAAATGGGCAAACATTAACAGAATTTAGCAATAAAAAGTTTTCATTCCTTCTAAAGGGCTGGAAATTTTTGAAAATTACTTTATTTTACTAACAAAGGGAAAAAGAAAACTTTCTGATTTCAGCCGCACAGTAAGGCAACATACTAACTTACCCAATTACATGTGTTACCTTCACACATGTTCAAGGTCTTAATTTCAAGATTAAATTTAGAGAAAATGTCTGAAAAATTTAACTTCCGGCTCGGCGCCTGTGGCTCAAGCGGCTAAGGCGCCAGCCACATACACCTAAGGTGGCGGGTTCGAATCCCCAGCCCGGGCCCACCAAACAACAATGATGGCTGCAACCAAAAAATGGCCAGGCATTGTGGTGGGCGCCTGTAGTCC
>CAUYTI010033713.1:0-15665 GCA_963575145.1 Galago senegalensis
TTTTTTGAGACAGAGCCTCAAGCTGTCCCCCTGGGTAGAGTGCCGTGGCATTACAGCTCACAGCAACCTCCAACTCCTGGGCTCAAGCGAGTCTCCTGCCTCCGCCTCCCAAGTAGCTGGGACCGCAGGTGCCCGCCACAACGCCCGGCTATTTTTTGGTTGCAGCCGTCATTGTTGTTTGGCGGGTCTGCGCTGGGGATTCGAACAGGCCACCTTAGGTGTACGTGGCTGGCGCCTTAGCTGGTTGAGCTATAGGCACCGAGCCATGCTAGTTATTTTTTAGCAATATGAGTTCCTGACATTTCCCATCAGCCCACATTTCATATTTTCAGGCATAAATGTTTCCATTAATATGATCATAATATTATCTCTATGTGGATTTAATTTTGATCCCGATTACTAAAGTTAAAATATTTTTATAGTATCTACTCAAGGTTTTTACTTGTTTTTTATTTTCTTTTGTCTTCAAAGAATTATAAGAAGTTTTGCGGGTCTCCCTAATGTGTTATGTGTGATTGAAAGCCTCCTAGTTTGAGGCTTTCTTCCCTCCCCCACTTGTTTCAGGGATCTTCTGATGAAGAGGAGTTATTTATGGTATCTTCTTATGAACTAAAATTCTGAATTTCAATGTAATCAATGTTAATCATTTTATGTTTAGCTCTTTTGTGTCATGCTTGGGAACAGCTTCCCCAAATTTCATTAAATATGCTTTCTTGTATTCCTTCTAAAATCTTACATTTTGGCCTTCTGCCTTTAATACATTTTCTTTTGTTGTGTGTAGAGTTTGAGTTCTAGATTCAATTCTTTGATATGAATGAACAGTTGTCCCAGAACCATGTATTGTGAAGTCCCCTTCTTTCTCCAACAATCAGCAGTGTCATCTTTGTA
The DNA here is from genome assembly GCA_963575145.1 of Galago senegalensis. Classification (NCBI taxonomy): domain Eukaryota; kingdom Metazoa; phylum Chordata; class Mammalia; order Primates; family Galagidae; genus Galago; species Galago senegalensis. Next base: position 889 of record CAUYTI010033713.1, read on the forward strand.
ATTTGTGAAGGTTTCATGTATGCATGGAATCTTTTAGGCTGGCATTAAATGTTCTTCAGTAGTTCTAGGAAACCCTTTTGGTTTCATTTTCTGGTGCCTCCTTCATGTGCCTTCTATTGAACTGGGCTCTCTGTGTCTCAAAACTGTCCCACAATTTCTTATGCATTTTGTGTTTTCATAGACTTCTCAGGTGTACGTTTCTTTTGCTTCTCATTGCACACGTTTGAAAGCAGGAAAGGTGTATTGTTCATCTTTGATACTGTCAAACAATATTAAGTCTTTTACTTAATAGGTATTTGGTAAATAATGGAACCAAATTGAAATTTGAAATTCAAGGTCTGTGGAATTATCCACACAGTCTCATTAAATTTGCCTACCCATGGTCACTGAGATTTATAGAGATTGAATGCAATCCCCAGTTTCACAGAGCTTGCTGGGTTCCTAACTCCCTTTTTATTTTTATTTTTTTGTGCTTATTTCAGAATATCTCTCATTATCTATTGGCCATGGGTAAATGGGCAAACTTTAAAACACTGTCCAGAAGTGTGAACCAGTAGGAAGATGCCGGGGAACTGACGGGGAGGCGTGTGGCGGGTCCCAGGCCCTTACACTTCCTAAGTCCATTATGAAAAGTACAGTTCGCTTGATAGCTAGACACTCAACATTTCCATTTCCCAAGCACAATGAACCGACTCTCAACTCTGTCTTCGTCCATGCCCCTTGTTCAGTGAAACTGTCTTCGTGGGCCACGGTCTATGAATCTTCTCCATTCTTACAGATTAATTTCTCCATTAAACGCTACGTGTTTATACCGTGACGTTACTTCTTTTACACTGCCATTCAGACCAACCACGTTTTAGTTTTTGTAATGGTCTCTTTTCTCAACTTTGAAGACCATTCTATGAATCCTTGACACCCAGCACAGGGCTGTGTCTGGTGTAAGTGGAGCTTCCAAGATATTCTAAAAACCAGACAAGGAAAAGATTGCAAACTGCAAGTGAAGTAAATTCTATCATGTGCTTATTGTTAGAAGTTTGAAAATATAGGAAATTATTTAAGAGAATAGTAATCTCCAATGGATGATGCAAAAACAGCCCCCTGGGGAGTTCTTCTGTTGGTCTGCGGATCTCTACTGAGACCTACTCTAGGGTTTGGGAAGAGGGACATCTAATTACCCAAGGTGGGACCCAAGCAGCATACTGTAGTCTTAATGGTCTTTTCAGAGTGTTCACTCCTTGTTAACAGGTGCTGAGGATTTTGTATATCATGTTACAGATCTTCCATGCTTTGCCTAATGTGAAAATGTCACATACCCGTTTTCAACCCATGGCCAGACCGAGTGGACACAGCATTGCTGCCCCAGGACCACTGGCAGCGAGCATTTCTGACCAGTTAGTTGTGCTTTGTGTTAAGTGAGCAGTGGAACACGCAGCTCAAACCAGAATCATTTCTCTCTCAGAATGAGGAGATACGTGATTGGATCGCTGTAATGATGTTCAGAATGAGATTTTTTAAGCATTACATTCTTTCAAGATGACTTTGAAGGATGGTTCTATTTCTGGTTTGTTATCACACACCACGTTTGTCTCAGCATCAGAATGAATCACACCTCGGCTAGGGTGAGCTCTTCTGACCATTGTAGACTTACGTAAAGTGGGAATGTTTACTTAGAATATTTGTTGTTCTTGGCTGGTCTCAGTGGCTCACGCCTGTAATCCCAGCGCTCCGGGAAGCTGAGGCAGGTGGATTGCCTGAGCTCAGGAGTTCAAGAACCAGCCTGAGGAAGAGTGAGACCTGGTCTCTATCAGAAGTGAAAAAACTAGTCAGACGTTGTAGTGGGAGCCTGCTGTAGTCCCAGCTCCTTGGGAAGCTGAGGCTAGAGGATCACTTGAGCCCGAGAATTTGAGGTGGTTGTGAGCTATGATGCCACGGCACTGTATCCAGCACAACGTAGTAAGATTGTCTCAAAAAGCCAAAACAGAATATTGCTCTGTGGAGGCCGTCTCACTTATAGGACAGCTTCATCTCTGGGTGGCCAACAGCAGTGACATCATCACGTACACTCACACTCTGGATTTTTTTTTAACTTTTCTTGGATTTGGATAGAACAATTATATGGAATTTTGGTAGGCAAAGTTAATTAAGATTCATTAGTCTTTACTTAGGCCTGTTCCTGCCTCCTTCTTAAACTAATTTATTAAAAAATGCATCCGAAGCAATTAAGACGTAGAAAATCAAAATCTGCAGACCATATTTCTTGGGAGAAACTGTTACTTTATATGAAGGTCTCAATTCATTTTCTCTTTCCATCACCATTCTCCCTCCTGGCCAAAGTACTCACCTCTAAACTGAAGATTTCTGTAGTTCCAGTTCTACAAAGGTGTTTTCCTCTGTGTGTCTGTATGTGCATAATGGTGTTCGAGCTTTTTTCTTTTCTTTGCACTTTTTGGCCAGGGCTGGGTTTGAACCTGCCACCTCTGGCCTAAGGGCCTGGCACCCTACTCCTTTGGGCCACAGGCGCTGCCCTGGTGTTCGAGTTTTGTAGCTAGTGGTCAGATATGTTGCTAGGTGAATGTTTCCCCCTTGATAGAAGATTGTTTTCTGAATCATTGGATAGTTGTTGTGGACTCTCTTGAGTCACTGGAGGAAAACATGGATAAAAACATGGATGAATAAGAACCGAGCTACCGTGAATGTCTGTGTGTGGTGATGAGCTAAGCCTGGCTCAGTTAGGACAGCGTCTGAACTGTGTGCTAAGCCTGGCTCAGCTAGGACGGCGTCTGAGCTGTGTGCTAAGCCCGGCTCAGTTAGGACGGCGTCTGAGCTGTGTGCTAAGCCTGGCTCAGTTGGGACGGCGTCTGAGCTGTGTGCTAAGCCCGGCTCAGTTGGGACAGTGTCTGAGCTGTGTGCTAAGCCTGGCTCAGTTGGGACGGGGTCTGAGCTGTGTGCTAAGCCCGGCTCAGTTGGGACGGCGTCTGAGCTGTGTGCTGCTCATTGTGTTAGGTGCTCACATAAAAATGTTCTGGTTCTTACAGGAGCCCTGTAAGGTGGACATCATTATGTGCCTTACAAAAACAAAACTCAGTTTCCCAAGTCCATACTTCTGATCAGCGGAGGGAGTAGGGTTTTGAATGCAGGACAGTCTAGCTGTATTTTTCCCTTGTATCATGTGCCTCTGGCTGTAATGAAGATGGGCGGAAAGTCTAGGAGACTCACTAGAACCAGCTGTACTTCTACAAAGTAGCTTTTCCCAGTTGCTACTTAGCCACCAGCAGTAGAGTTTTCAGAGTGGATCTATGAAGGGGTGTGACAGTTAAGTTCATGGACTCATCCTGGCAAAAGTGCCATGTGCCTCATTGCTGAATATCCTCAGGGTCACCTCTGAGGTCTGCTCCTTGGAAAGCTGTGCACTGACACCAGCACTTAAGTGGCCATCAGAGCTGTTGTATTACCCTGGAGGTCCTGAATTGCACCGAGTATCTTCCTGTCAATATTTCCTTTATCTTGGGGTAAAGAAAAAGTCACTGGGGGCCAGATCAGATAGATGTGTAGGGAGGGAGTTTTGCAATAGTATGTGTTCACTGGCTAAAAACTCCCCCACAGACAGTGCTGTGTGAGCTGGTGCATTGCTGTGATGTAAGAGCCACACCTTTCTCACACCAAGATTTTCAGTTGAGATTTGCCTCTTTTTCTATCTATGTTTACTTGGTGTGCGATGCCCCTCCCAGCCAATAATTTTGACGCACCATTTGGTGAACTTTTGCAATATTGTCATTAGTTCTGTTATGGCCTCCCTGACTTTTCTTCATCAGTGACACTTTCTCTACCCTCAGAAAAACATTTAATCCCTTTGTACAATGCTGTTTTCTTCTTGGCATTGTCCCAGGGAGGTGGACTAACACTTCTCCAATGTCACTTCCATTCTTACAGAGCTTAACAAGTAACTTAGTATTTTTTTGGTTCTAATGTATTCGCTAACATTCTCAATGGCACACAACAATAATACTGGACACCACTCCGCAGACACCACTCATTAAGATCCCACCGCACATCACACAAATGGTGTGTGTGCCAATGTCAGCACACAGTGGTCTATTCATGAACTTAACTGTTGGAGCTTGGATGTGGAGATCCATCTTTCTGGGTCTTTGTTTGACTGTCTCTGTATTAGCATTTTGTAGGTTATGGTTTTCCCTAACAGGTAACTATCCTTGAGCACAGTTCCTGTTTTCCTCTTTGGCGTCCAAATGGCACAGAATGTTGGTGGCTGGGCCCTGTGGGGTGCTGGTCTGTTTGCAGGACCCCCCATTGGTCTTAGGCTGGCTGCTGATGAGACCTTGTCACAGTCCTTGCTGTTTCAGGGCCTGCTGCTTCTTGTACATCCAGACGGCTAAGTTTAACATGGCAGTACTAAACCAGTCAGTGGTAAGTGTGACGTGACCTTGTTTTGGGCAGATTGTGTCTACATTGATACATGGTCTAATAATAGTTGATAATATGAATTATAGGCCAAATGACACCTCAGGTGAAATTAGTAACCTGCATTTCTAGCTGGACTTCCGCTGCCTGAGACTCACTAGGAGTATCAACACATGGGCTGGTATTAGAGCAGTGGTATTAATGTGTATTTAACACACTTGCGCTGTGATGGCAACGTCTTAGACCTCTTATTTAGTCCTCAAACGGAGGAAACTGAAATTGCAGAGGAGAAAATAAAGTAAGATTGGAAGGCGTTAACTGTCTTTTCTTGGGTCATAACAGATTGTCAGTGATGGATCTAAGTTTATTTTTTAATTCAGCCAAGAAACATTTGAGTACATTTTATTGTGCATATTACGTGTCTTAGTTCATCCAGGCTGTTAGAAGATGCCGTAGACTGAGTTGTTTATACGTAGCAGAGATTTACTTTTCAGTTCTAGTGTCTGGGGATCCAATGTCAAAGGCACCTGTAGATTTGGTGTCTGGTGAGGGCTGCCTCCTGCTTCCTCAGTGATGCCTTCTGGATGGATCCTGGTATGAGAGAAGGGGTGAACGCCATGTCCCGCGTGGCTGAAGCCGTGTTTCCTCAAGCCATTTGTAAAGGCACTGGTTTCATTCATGAGGACACAAGCCCTCAAGGCCTAATTACTTCCAAACGTGGCACCTCGTGTAAATTTCAATGTGAATTTTAGAGGGAACCAAACATTTGTAGTAATGGTTTTGAAAGAGGCAGTGGGGAGTGGCAGTAAAGCCCACAGTGGGGGGAATCAGACTACTTGAGTTAGAATCTAGTTTTTAGGACTTATTAGTTGTGTGGCCATAGGAAAATTACTTAACCTGTCTGTTTCACTCTCTATGTGAAACAGGGATTAAATAATAGTACTCACTCAACAGGGTATTTGCAAAGAGTTAAGCAGATTAATGTGTGCTAGGTATTTAAAGACATATTTTATATATATTTCTTCCTCCTGTGTTTGGGAAAAATGCTGAAATAGGGACCTGGGTGAAAGCTCTAAGTGCCGTTAGAGCCTGCCAGTGTAGCAAGGGGTGAAACATCTCAGGGTATGAGGCAGGATAGTCTAGAGTCCCTCACAACCCACAGGAAGTGATGCCTGAGCTTAGTGATGAATTCTGAGCAGGAATTATGCAGGGAAAGTGTGGAAGAGAGGACATCCAGGACAGCACCGAGAAGGGCAAAGCCCTTTAGCGCCCCCTGGTGGCTGGGGGTGTGCATTTATCAGAAGACAAAACCTTGTCTCTCACGGACAAAGGAAAAGCATAAATGTCCTTGGGAGAGGTGAACATTGGTTTGTTTTGGAGTGTTAAGGTCTGATTTTCAGTCTTTTTCTCTTTCTTTCCTTTTTTTTTTTTTTTTTAAAACAAAGTAATTCCTAATAGTGGGGTACAGAGAGAAGAAAAGCCAGTGCATTAAAGAAATGACAGTGGACTCCTCAAAGGAAGGGGAACCCACGTACCAAGGAAAAGTCTTCAGAGAAGGGAGAGGAGGTGTTTGGTGGCTGGCTGAAGGTCAGGATGGGGGACCATGGGGTGGACGCAGGTTTTACCTGTATCGTGATGCTGTCCAGGTGGGAGTTAATGCTGGCTTGAGGTCTGTTATCATGACTGTCCTCTGGACAGGAATTGGTTCCATCAGAAGCAGACATGGTGCAGCTTGGAGCTGAGGCTGGTGCCTGGTGCAGTGTTTCCCAGCTGTGGGCTCTGGTGTGAAGTGGGTGCGCACGCGTGTGTGTATGCAGGCACGTGTGTGTGTGTTACTCGAGGTGTGGTAACTACTTCCCATCACGGCGCTGGTTCATTTTTACCTTTTCCAAGTGAACACTTTAGGCAGACTGATTTACTTTTTTCCTCCTCTCTGAAATAGAGGAGTGCTCTTTAGCACTTTTACCCTTTGAAAATATAAAATCACTCAAGGGCTTTCATATTTTCAAAGGGCAGAAGCAACTTTAGCGAGAGAGGAGAGTGCAAAAAGCTGACTGATCTTTTTTTTTTAAGTGCTATAATGAAAACATGTATAAGATGTATCCTCGGGGCTCATGTGTGGACGTTGGTAAAAGGTGGAAAAAGGAGGGAGGCTGAGGGCACAGGGAAAGGGTGCGTATTCGGAAAGTGAGACGATTCCTCTGTTGCCAGAATTTTATTTTTTTTCCTTTTCTAAGTCAGGGCAGGAAGCACAGTTTTTATTTTTCCCCAGGCCCCATGCTAGGATACAAATAAAAGAGGTCCCTCAAGGTTTTAATTGAGAAAATGCCTGCTCCCTTCTTTGGCATTGATTTGGCAAATCCCTGACCCCTGAGAATGAAATCATCACGACTGGGAACTTGCCAGTGTTGCTCCCGAGTGAATTTTGCCTGTGGAGTGACAGGTATAGTTATGTCTCTGCAGAAATGCAGAGAGAATGGCTCACCTGTCAGGTGACAGACAAATAGCTGAGCTCCCAGCCAGGCCCATTATCTTAGCCTTGCACCACAGCTGCCAGGCAGCAGACACCTCTGGAGTGGTCCATCATTCCAGAGGACCATATTTTACCCAATGAGGTGCTTACTACAAGCCGCTATAGAAATGATGTACTAACTCAGGCTCCAGTGACAGCCCTGGATGGTGGTACTCCGTGGTGGATGAGCTGTTTGCCTCTTCTGCAAAGCATATACAACAAAATGTTATCTGCAGGAAGGGTTTTACTTATTCATGTTTATTATTAATGAGAAACTTGAACAATGGTAAATGGAGTTTGTGGCAGTTGTAATTCTTGATGTTTCTGGCAAAAGGCATTTGTCTTTTTTGGGGTGCATGTGTGTGGTTATTCCAGTGGCTACAGTGGCAGTCAATCTGTAGGCTGGAGGAGGGACCCAGACCCTTGTTCCCAGAAGATACCCAGGACACTACTGGCTGTTTCCAGAAGTTTGCTGTGATCTAATCTGATAAAGAATATACTTTGCCATTTCATTGACTCAGGGGTGTCATAATTTAGAATCCCCCTCCCCCAATCGCAGCCTGAACAGCTATGGCCAGGAACCAGGGAGAAGCATCTGAGGGGTTGAGTTACTCTTCCTTGAGTTGACTGCAGAAAAGCAATTAATTGTGAAACTGCTAGAGTTTATGGTGCCGCTCCGGATGGACTTGCCCATCAAAGGACCACTTAAAATTCATACACAGTAGCAGCTATGAAGGAACACCTAACACTCATAAATAAGGCAAACCTACCTTAATTTATTGCCGGTACCTTCCATACCCATTGAGCTATTCAGAACCCTGCACAATTGATGTTTCTTTCCTCCAGTTATTTCAGTAAAAAATGAACTCTATTTTATGCCACACAAGCATACTAATAAACCAGTGTTTTGCTGCTTATAAAGGCAAACTGTCACCTGTTAAAATATGTAACTGTCATAGAAAGATAAAAAAGGATCATTTAATAATGATGAACAATGTGCATGTGGCAGAAATAGAATCCGAAGGTAAACAGAAGTTTATTATGCTAGAGCCAGACAGAGCAGCTTCTCAGTGGGGCTCTGCGTGCTCCTCTCTCTGCCCTTCCTCTTAAGGGAAATACAGCCTGGCTTAGAAACTCTGTGTGTGTGTGTGTGTGTGTGTGTGTGTGTGTGTGTGTGTGAGAGAGAGAGAGAGAGAGAGAGAGGGGGGGAGGGAGGGGAAGAGGAGATGGAGCCTCACTTGGTTTTTAGGCATATGTTCTCAACTCTGAGAACAATCATATGTGTTCTGTGCTATTGTTTTCTAGAGTCTTATAATAGGGAGCATTTAGAAGTTTCATGGTGCTAGTAGGTTTGGGAAGGAGGTTGTTTTTAATTAAGCTCTTCAGCTGCTTTTTCTCCTCTTTGAAGCCAGATATATATCTCTAGCAAGGCGATGTCTGATGCTACTAAATACAGCCGGTGCTAGCAAAAAATAACCTAAAATAAAATGTGGGCTACTGTAGTTGTCTGGCTTTCATGCAATGATTTTATTGACTTCTGCAGATAATAGTGCTCAGGGATAGCATTGAAAACCATCCAGATTAAAGGGGTGATTCTGGACAGTGGGACCAAGGTACCTGAACACTAAAAGTTTATTGGTTCTGGTACAATGATTAAGAGATTCGAATGAAACTTTCCTACTTGTAAGAACTTCAGTTGTAGTGTATTTGAGCCTCAGGGAATGAAGAACCAGGACAGTTGCCACCTCAGAGCTTCTTCTCTTCTGGAGTCATTTCTCCCCCGGGTTCCAGGGAGCATGTATTTACATTGACTAATGTCTTGGAAACTACAATTATCCCTGGCTGAATAAATATTGAATGTTTTACAGATTGTGTAAATATTTGCCTGGTAGACAGCCCTGGCTTCTTAAATATTTGGCCTTTTATATTAGGTTCAATTTGAAGTGATTTAAAAGCTTGCTTAACTATTGAACACAGCCATACCAGATTACAAAAACAAACAAACAAAAAGCCTTTCCAAGATAGTTAAAATTTAAAGTGCTGTACTCAAGGAATAGACCGTCACCTAAACCAGAGGAGCTAAGGTTGAATTAAAAGAACTAAGAAGGGATTCACTGGAGAGCCAGCAGGAGGTCGTCTCTGGGACTGGGAACCAGAGGAAATCCGATACTGTTTCCATCACATGCCAGAATGCCCCCCCCCAAGGGGTTTCCTTTCTTTGGACACCTCACATTTCAGCAGGAAGCTTTAAACTAATAACATTTTTAAAGTGATTTGTAGATAGAAAGACACTCATTTCATAAATTCCAGATGCTATGCTATGGGAGACCTCCTCATATTGACTCATCTTCAGGGCAGAAATCTATTTCTAAAACCCTCATGTTGTTTTATTATTACCCTCAAATCAGCAGTAGTCCTTTGTTGCCTCTAAGTTAAAGTACAGATGTGGCCTCAGTGTAGATCCCACTTTCATCCCTTACCTGTACTTGATGCGAACCACACAGACCTAACATGAACTTGTCACAGGTCTATACCTTGGCATATACTCAGGCTAACGAACTCCTACTGAATCCTCTAAGCCCATTTCAAAAGTGAGCACCCCTGCAAATTCCTCTACTAATTCCATGGAGCAGAATGAACCACTCTTCTAAAGCCAGTTCTTAAAATGTGACATTTATTGTACTGAGCTACAGTGAATAAATTGCCCATTGTTGTAGATTTGTGTTAAATTTTAAGAGACTTTTATTCATCCCATATATAGCACATCCTACTTCAGCTTTTCTTTTTTTTACCGATAATGGACTTTGTCTGACTACCTAGTGGTAAGGAAGTGCCACAATCTGTAGCTTTGTGTTCAAACATTAAGACACTAAGTTTTATAAGAATATTTGAATTGTAAGCCTTGGTAATGGTAGAGTAGATGTAAGCGTACGAACTGAACAAGTGACTGGACTTTAGGAATTTACGGTTGATTTTTTTCCCCCCAGTTCTTCAAATCCCCCTAGGTATGAAGATATGAGCCTCATTTGACCACTGATTTCCTACTGTGTAATTTTCTCGTTTGACAGTAAGAGTAAATAATAACTCCTCCTACTACACTTGATGTAATTGCAACCAGTTTAGCAAAAACAGTGGTCATGTGGCATTTTTTGTTTTTTTTCCCTGTCATTGGTTATATCCCTATTAAGAAATTGTCCAGAAAGCAGCACTTTCGTGTTTTGAGACTGAGCTTACCTGGGTCACCTTTCGTTTGATCTGGCAAGGTCCTGGGATTTATAAGATACAGTAGCTTTTTGAGAGTGAAAACACAGGCTCGTTTATACCCAGCCTGGGAACGTAAAGACCACATTTACAGCACATGCTATAGCTTATCAATTCATTGATCTATTTGCTCAGGCTCTGCAGATGTTGTATGCACAAGCGAGAGTGGTGAAATTCCTCCAGCAGCCTTCAACGTGGGCTATGCAGTAAGATCTCTTTCAGTGCAGGGGCAAAATACCTTTATGTGAAATGTTTTGAGCACACGGAAAGACATAGCATACTTCACGATGATTACCTACGTTCCTTCTCTAAGCTTCGTCAAATATCTAATTTTTATCTAGAAAATAGTAAAAAGTACCAAGCTTTTCTGTGTGTGTACACACATACAAATTGGCTCTTATGCCCACTTGGGCCTGTTGGCAGGACCATCCCGTGGTGCGTGAAACATCCGGAGTGTAGAGAGGGGCTGGTGCAACTTGGAGGGCGTGTGGAGACGGTTGAGTGATGAGTGATGCTCTAGTCGTCACTGATCTGCATAAAAGGGGCAGATGGCTCATAAATATTCCTGCAAACAAAGAGTCCTAATATGGCAAACACAGATGAAACCAGAAGAAAATGGAAGAGACGTGCTTCTCCAGGTCTACGTAGCTCTTTCTTCTGTGCTGTGAGAATAAACAAAAACAGCCAAAGCAGGTTTGACAAGAAGTCAGACAAATTTTAGTTAACAATAAATTCTACCCTTAGTAGAATTAAGACTCAACGTTCTGCATTCTAAGAATCGTGCTATAACCATGTTCTCTCAACCTAAGTATAGCGCTTTAATGACAAGCAAGGTATATCATGCTAGATCCTTTTTAGGAGAAAGAAAAAAGATTCTTCAGAGCAGGGATTGGCATCTTTTTCTATAACATGGTAAGAATATTAGTCTTTGTAGACTGGTACGTTTCCTATCACTGGTTCCTCAGTTGTGCTGGAGGAAACCGCTATTGACAATCCACTAATGAATTTGTGTAACTGTGTTCCAATAAAACTTTATTTATAAAAGCAGGCATTAGGCTGGATTTGACTTGCGGGGGGCTGTAGGTTACTGACTCCTGTGTTAGATACGCGTACTTATGAAGCTGACAGGATACCATCAACCCCCCTGGGAGGTTTGGGGAGGGGGTGGTGGGGAGATAAGAAAAGATGAGCCATGAGCTGACCGTTGTTGAAGTTGCGTGATGGGTTGGATGAAATATATAAGGTTACTCATATATTTCCAATTATGTATTTAAATTTCCATAATACCAGGCCTCCAGGACATTAGGACAAAACCATTTTTTTTTCTCAAAAGGTTTAAAAATCAGCATTTTAGTAGCTCACAAAATTTTCCTACATTTGATGGTAAGTGCTTAGAAGCTTATTTGAAATTTCTTTATGCTTGAAGAGAATTAGCCACATACCATTGGAAGAGAACTTTGTTCCTCTTTCCTTGGTAAAAATGGCTGAAATATGCAGCAGGCATTGTGCCTTTGACAAACGCTGTGGGACATGGGTAGTAAAAACTGTCGAAGATTTAAAGGAGCAAGGATTAGAACAAACTATACTTTGAGAAGTTTGCTGAATGGTTAGGTACAGGGTAGAAGTTTCAGTGTCTCAGAGCTTATGTGGTTTCTAGAAGTGAAATACCTACTTATCCTAATTACTATTAGACCATCCCAACCATCTTAGTGGCAAAAGATCCCATCTATTATGCTGTTGCAGTCTGTAGGTCAGGATTTCTGCAGGGTGCAATGGGCCTGGCCTGTCTCTGATCCGTTGTGCCTGGGAGTTCAGCAGGGAGGTCATGAATACCTATAAATGAACAGAATAGTGTGGCTGGAGTCAACTGGAAGGTTCTTCACTTAGAGCCTATCCATAACGTTCATGTGCAATTTAAAAATTAAAAGTACTTTAAATTGCACATGAACTTCACGGACACCCTGTGTGTCTGGTTTCTCCGAGAGGGCAGAGCTCAGCTGGGGTGGTCATTGGAGCACCTTCCCCTGAGCTGTTTGTGTAGATCTGCTTCTCACGTGGTGGCAGCTGGGTTCCCAGAGGCTGCATCTTGAAATGGAGCCTCTGGACAGCAAATGTTCCAAGAGAAACAGACAAAAGGCAGATTTTAGGACCTAGTCTCAGGAGTCACTTCTGCCATGCTGTATAGATTGAAGCTGTCAGAAGCCCACCCCTATGGAAATGCAGGAGACAGAATTTAGCTCTATAAGGGATGTTAGTATTTTGAGGGCCATATATAAACTATTACGAGGACTAAATTTTTCTTTTCTTTTTTTTTTTTCCTCTTTTGAGACCATGTCTTCCTCTGTTGCTCAGTCTGGAGTGTGACGGCATTATCACAGGTCACTGCAACCTGAAACTTCTGGACTCAAGTGATCTCCTACCCCAGCCTCCTGAGTAGCTTGGGCTACAAGCGCATGCCACCATGCCCAGCTATTTTTTATTTTTTTGTAGAGACAGGGTCTTGCTTTTGCTCAGGCTGGTCTTAAACTCCTGACCTCAATCAGTCTGCCCACCTTGGCCTCCCAAATGCTAGGAATATAGGTGTGAGCTACCACATCCAGCTGCACTTTTCTTTTGATGAGCTATTAAGAGAAGATGTATACTAACTTAACCATCTGTATACCAAAGAAGATGTATACGAACTTAAAACCATAAATAAATCTTTGCAAGTGTAATTACTGATGAAATAGACATTTTGATGGCAATAAAAATCTTTCCGGGGTAAGGTTAATGAGAAACCACCCACGTGAAATTTATTTTTCCATCCCTCGTGATGGAGCCCTTTAAAGATTAAGAAGCTTCAACAAGGCAGGCACAGAGGGCAGAATGTTGTGTTGTTACAGCTAATTTTATAAAGAATAAGACTTAAATTGTAGAATCTTGACAGTACTTTGTGTGGAGTTGAAAAATGAACATTTTTTGAACCACATACAGGTTCTCGAGTTATCTTAGATGGACCTAAACTGTGGTCCATGCTCAAGGTGAATAACACGTATGTCTTCCCCAAAAGAAAACAAGTCGAGTTTTGCTAACCTTTTTGGGAGTGCAAGTGAGCGTTGCTGTATTTCCTACTAATAAAGTTTTTGAAAAATGACATTTGATGTTTTTCATCAGATAAAAAGTGATTTAAAAAACTCTAAGATGTAGAGAACTTTTAAATGTGAGAGATTGGAAATAACGGTATTTGAGATTTTTGTTGTTGAATACTATTTCTGTTTTCTATAAATTCTCATATCTATTCGCATAGAAAATGGAAACAGAATTGTAAAAACATGCTTTAATGTCTTCCAAATAATTTTTTCAGTGGCTTTCAGTATTTGTTAAAAATTAAGAATCATTATCTTCTTACTCCTTTTAAGAAAAACTGAATTTAAGAAAATGAAAATAAAAAAAAATCCTGAAAAACGCAATTAAACTGTTTAATAAGTACCCCCAGAAAGGTGGTTCTTTTTGGCCTCCTGGGGTTTCCTTTGAGGCTCTAATAGCTTATTACAACCTAGTATTTTAGTGATAAGGGAATTCAAAGCATTGCTTCTAAATTCTGTTTATCACTATACCAAGATAATAAAATTCAGTCACATTTCTTTTTAATTTTATTTTTTTTTCACATTTCTTTTGCTAAAGTTTTTTTTTTTTTTAATTTCATATCAATATAAGAGTATTAGCAATTAGGTTACACTATGTTTGTTAGGTAAAGTCTGAATTGTAGTTGAGCCCCTCATCCAGGAGGGGCGCCCTATACTCTTACATTGAGCCCTTTAGGTGAGAGCTTACCAAGCCCTTCCCTCCTTCCTTCTTCCCAAGACTCCACTGAAGTTATTTTTTCAACTTTTTGAGCCATCTGTGTGCTTCTTACCCAACTAAAGTTATTAACAACTAATAATAGTGATGTCCCTAATGTTTTAGGGATAGCAAAAGCTTTTGTGCCCTTAAGTAAATATTTTTTAAATGTTATTATATTATTATTTGTTAAATTTTTTCTATTTGGAGCTACATTTTACAATATAATATTACAATATTTTACAATATAAGGTAGCTTAGAGCTTATTAGACTCTGAGCATTGTTCTTAAACATATTTTCATACAGTATTATGAAGGTTAAATTCACTTAAATTTACTAGTTTTCTAACCTTATGAAAACTATGCATCTGTTGTGTCTTATGGATGAGGGACGTAGGCATGGGAAGCATTCTCACTGAGTTCCACAGCTAAGCTCTGTAGATAATAGCAAAATATCACTGTATATATTGTATTTAATCAATATTGGTCATCTGATAAAAAATCATAACTGGGCAAGGCAGGCAGTGATGAAAGTTTGGGTACCACCAATGGAGATCATGAAGCACAAACTCTTTTTTTTTTTTTTGAGACAGAGCCTCAAGCTGTCCCCCTGGGTAGAGTGCCGTGGCATTACAGCTCACAGCAACCTCCAACTCCTGGGCTCCAGTGAGTCTCTTGCCTCCGCCTCCCAAGTAGCTGGGACCACAGGCGCCCGCCACAACGCCCGGCTATTTTTTGGTTGCAGCCGTCATTGTTGTTTGGCGGG
>CAUYTI010033716.1:0-61196 GCA_963575145.1 Galago senegalensis
TAGCTTTCACCTCATTTACTTAATCACAGTGTTAAGACATTTGTGTTCTATACTTGATAGATTTGACTTGTACCCTTGCAAAATGCTCCATATGTGTGGTCCCAGCATTAACCCTCCCTCTCTCAAACCACCCTCTTCCTCCCCTCCCCTTCCCTCCTTCATCCTGGGCTATAGTTGGGATTCATCTCTCATAGGAAAGTGTGAGTGATTATAAATTGGTTTCATAGTAGTCCTGAGTACATTGGATATATTTTTTTTATTCCTGAGATACTTTACTAATAAGAGTATTTTCCAGCTCCATCCATGTAAACGTAGAAGAGGTAAAGTCTCCATCTTTTTTTAATGCTGCATAGTATTCCATGATATATATATACCATAATTTATTTATCTTTAGTCATCAGAAAAATGCAAACCAAAACCACTTTGAGATTTCATCATGAGAGTAGCCCATATCACAGAATCTCAAAACTATAGATATTGGTGTGGATGTGGAGAAAAGGGAACACTTCTGCACTGCTGGTGGGCATGTAATCTAGTACATTCCTTTTGGAAGGAAGTTTGGAGAACACTCAGGGATCTAAATGTAGACCTGCTGTTTGACCCTGAAATTCCTCTACTAAGTATGTATCCAAAAGACCAAAAATCACTTGGCACTAAAGATATTTGCATCAGATTGTTCATTGCATCTCAATTCATAATTGCCAAGTCATGGAAGAAGCCCAAGTGCCCATCGACCCATGAATGGATAATGTTTTAAATTTTATTTTCTTTTTCTGAACACTTTGAAATCATAATCTTCTTGGATTCGGTTGCTTTTTATAAAATCTATATCATATTATTGTTTTGTAAATGTTATATGTCCTTGGAGTTAAGTTTTTATAATTTCTATATGTCATTAGCTGTGTGTGTATATATGTATATATATCTATACAATCTTAAATTTCTTTATGGTGTATTTGAATGTTTTTCGTTTTCTATTCTCTTTGGTATTTTATGGTTTTCTTTCTATACAAGGTCATTATTATTATTTTTTTTCACAGAGGCAGAGTCTCACTTTATCACCCTGGGTAGAGTGCTGTGGCGTTACACAGCTCACAGCAATCTCCAACTCTTGGGCTTAGGCGATTCTCTTGCTTCAGCCTCTCGAGTAGCTGGAACTACAGGTGCCTGCCATAATGCCCAGCTATTTTTTTTTTTTTGTTGTTGTTGTTGCAATTTTGGCTGGGGCTGGGTTTGAACCCGCCACCCTTGGTATATGGGGCTGACATCCTACACACTGAGCCACAGGCACCACTCCAGGTCATTATTTTTTTAATTTCAGAAGATATATCTCCATTATTCAAATTCAAATCTACTTATCTAGCTTTCTTTTTCTGGGACTTCTTTTTAATGTAAATATAGCACTTTTAACTTCTCTATTTTTCTTAACTTTTACATTTTCAATTAATTTTCCTTTTTTATTCTTTATCTTGAGAAATTTCCCAAATCTGGTCTTCCAAATCACCGATTATTCTCTTAGCTGAATTCCTTCTGCCATTCAGTCTTTTATGCTTCCTAACATTTAATTTTGTGGCAAAGAATTCTGTTTTGCTATTTTTGTATTTTCTTATTCCCATTTCATATTGCTGATATCCTATCTCTCTTAAGAAAGAGTTGTACAAAACTTGGGATTAGGCAAAAGAAAAGTGCAAGTTCATTTAATGTCATGCTGGAGCATTGCCTAGTTCAAAGAGTTAAGTGAATTACTTTTGACTTACTATTATAATTTCTTAGGGTTTATACTATGTGAAGCTGCAAGTTTACCTGTCAATAACAGAAATACAGACTAATTTCTGTGTGGTAGAAAAAGATACCTTGAGAGGTTGTAATTATTTGTTCTTTTTGGTTTGTTCTGTAAGATGCTAACCAGTTTTGGGGCCTGATTTAGAAAAAATATTCTAGTAACCATTCTTATGTACTCCGTCTTTCAAATTTTCGTTTCAACCAACTTTCCATTCTTTTGGATTTACTTAGCTACATAAAACTGGGTCAAAATATGTATTTCTTGTGATTTGTATGACAGTCATATTTTTAACTTTTTGAAAATTATTCTTTTCTTCCTGTTGTTTTAGGCCAATTATAAACAGATTGTTTTTTCTTTTCTAATTATTCTTTTTTGCACACAATAACCCAACATACTGTTTTTCTTTTGAAATAGCCATGGCTCTCAAATGTCTTCTTCTTCTGGCATAAGTACCCCCGTCAAGAGATAGTTGGTATTTTCTCCATATGTTTGTGGAGCATAGACCCCCTACCAGCAAGGGCCTTTGAGCTGAGGGTGGATGGAAAGGAAGAGCTCTAGGGTGCAGTATCCAGGCACCACAGGGCTGAGTGGGGCACCTCCACTGCCCCAAGTAACTCCCCAGGTCAGACCTTCTCCTTCTTCTGTCCCCACTTTGGGGAGCAGCGCCATTAGGAGGGAACACTCCTTATATTCTAATTCACCTGCTTTATAGGTATAGACAGAGAAGGGCTTCCTGGTTTTAGTCCACCTGTTTATCTTAGTGCCTCACAAGCACAAGGCCTTGGGGCTTCCCTCACTTGATCTCTGCAAATGTGGGATGCAGAAGCTGGAGTCCTCCCAGGTGCAGGGCCAGCACTGTTGGTCCTGGGGTGGTGGTGGGGAGAACAGGGAGCAGAACTGCCACTGTCCTATTCCTGCTTCCTGCAGTAATTCATTCAGCAGTTATGGAAAACGAATTCAGGTAACAAAGATCAGGCTGGAACCTCTAAGCATCTTTGTTCAAAGCTTAGGGATTACAGAAGGGAGGAAGAATGACATGGGGTATAATTTATGACCACAGGTCAGGCCCAGGCAGGCATGTTGGAAACATCCCCAGCTGTTCCTTATTGGGGAATTTCCTGCCTCCTTGTGGCTAGGAGCAGCATTTTGAAGTTGTCACATTCTGCAGACTGGCCCCATTTTATCCCTGGCCTAGAGAGGGGAGGAGTTCTTTCCCTGCCAGCTGTGTGAGGCTGGCTGGTTAATCCTTGCCAGCCCCAGGACTGACTTGTCCCTCTCTTCAAGAGAAGCTGCCTCCCACCCTCTGGCCCTGCTCTCCAATACCTACAATCATCAACTTACCCAATGGGACATTTCCCAAAGTCGAGCTTTTCTGTCTGAACAATAACATACATGAGTCAACAGCAGTCCTGTCCAGGAGAGGCTGCCCCAAGTTGAGGCCAGTGCTTTTGCATTTCAAGGTTTCAAAAACCAATCTCAGAATCGGTGTCATGCCGGGTCATCCTGTTACACTGAATTTATTTTAAAATGCCTAAACTCAAGTTGTTTGCAGGGATAGAAGCTCTTCGTGGAATAAGTTTTACCAATCACTACAACAACTTTGCGAAGTCAATGGCACACAAATACAGGCTGGGATGGAATTCAGAAATCACTCACGGTTTTGTTAGTCTGGTGAGGGTAAGTTAGGGTCGCAGAGGAGATTAGGAGATTTTGGCTGTTAATGTCTTCTAACACTTGTTTCAGGGTATACAATGCTGTTTTTATTGTAAATAAGGAAAGTTGTAAAGTTTTGATGCTATAAGAAAAATTGTGAGAAAAAAAGATACAAGTTGCTAGGGACCAACTTCTCTGCTGAGAGAGACTCTTATAGTTTATATGCATTTCAAATAGTTTGGGAGAAGAAATGGTTTCCTCTCTTGTTCATGGGTAGAATGAGGGGGGGGATAATTTTTGCCATGTTCTTAAAAAATACCAGTCATGAAGTATCCAGGTTGGGGGGAAGGGGAAGAGGGAAGGTAGAGAGAGAGGGAGGGAGAGAAAGAGAAGAGAGGAGAGAGAGAGAGAGAGGACAGAATAAGAAAAAGAGAGAGAGAGAGGAGAGAAAGAGAGGGCGAGAGAGAGGAGGAGAAGTGAAGGAAAGAAAAGGAGAGAGAGAAAAGGGAGAGATGGGGAGGGAGTGAGACAAAGAGGGGAAGTGAAAAAGTCAGAGTGAAAGAGTGAGAGGGTGTGAGTTACAGTGACCTTGAACTAGTCCCCCCCTCGCCAGCTGGGTGATCTCGAGCAAGTCACTTACCTACTCTGAACTTTATTTTCTCTGCCTGCAAATGTCGAAAGGGTAGAATGAGTTGATATGGGCAACGTATTGAGCCCAGTGCTGAGCGCAAAGACAGTGTGAGGGGAGTATTTGCTGATGTTCACTGAACTTCACTGTGCCCCAGGAATTGTGCTGGGCTCTGAGACGGAGCCACTAGTGAAGCACTTGACCTAGTGGAGCTGACCAAATCATTCTAACAAGGCGTAATAGAAAGCAGCTTGGAAGAACTGAAGAAGGTACGAGGTCGAACAATGAAGTTCATGAACTCATCCTAGAAAAAGTGCTCCATACTTCATTGCCTCACCAGATGGCCCAGGGGAGGACTTTGAAGGTGACCGTAGTGATATTCAACCATGAGGTATGGAGCACTTTTTCTCAGCGGAGTGTGAGAACTTCAGTGTCCGACCTCGTAGACCTAACTTGATCTGAATGGGGGGACCAGCACGGTCATGGATCATTTAGCAATGAGGATACATCCCGAGAAGTGCGTTGGTAGGAGGTTCCAGCACTGTGTGAACATCATAACGCGTGTTTACAAAGACCCGGATGGCACAGCCTTGGCTATGTGGGCCAGCCTACTGCTCCCAGGATACAACAGGTCTCTGTTCTGCACACCTTAGGCAACTGTAACACAAGCATCAGCATTTGAGTATCTCAGCATACCTAAACACACAAATGGTACCATAAAGTTACAATATAAAAGATACAAAATGCTACACTTGTCTAGGGTGCTTACCATAAGTGGAGCTGGTGGGACTGGATGCTACCCTGGGTGAGTCAGTGAGCAGGTGGTGGGTGAAAGTGAAGGTCTAGGGCATCACTGTACACTAGTGTTCACTTCGTAAACACAGTGTACTTTAGCCACATTACATTTATTAAAAAATTCCGCTTTCTTCAATAACAAATTAGCCTCAGCTAACTGCAACTCTTTCACTTTGCAAACTTCTTTTTTTAATAGTTTGGCTGTTTTATAATAATGCTTAGTTCAAAAAGTAAGCACTTTTTTTTTTATTAAATCATAGCTGTATACATTAATGCAATCATGGGGTACAATGTGCGGGTTTTATATACAATTTGAAATGTTTTCATCAGCTGCACTAAAATACTCTCTTTCTTTGTGTCTTTATTCCATACGCTTTTTTTCCTACTTTTAAAACCTCGGCAATGAAAACACTGTATCCTAAACATTTGTACCCTCCTATCAATCTGAAATAAAAAAAAAATAATTTTATTTGTATGCTTTTACTTTTAAGCTTCTTTGTTAAAAACTAAGACACAAACCCACACATTTACCTAGGGCTACACAGGGCCAACGCCATCAATGTCACTGTCTTCCACCTCCCTATTTGTCCCACTGGAAGGTCTTCAGGGGCAATAACAGGCATGGAGCTGTCACCTCCTGTGATAACAATGCCTCCTTCTGGAGTATCTCCTGAAGGGCCTGTCTGAGGCTCTTTCTTAACTGTTTTTTTTATAAGAAAAGAAGTACACTCTAAAACAACTATAAAACTATAGTGTAGTAAATGCATGAAGCAGTAACATAGCCTTTTATTATCATTATCAAGTATTATGAGCTCTGCATAATTGTATGTGCTGGTTTTGACTGTCAGCGTGGTAGGTTTGTGTACACGAGCATCACCACAAACTCATGAGTGATGCCTTCCATGACAACATTTCTTAGGCCAGCTATGATGTCACTTAGCAATAGGAATTTTTCAGCTCCATTGCAATCTGGTCTTGCCATTATACATATAGCCCACCACTGACCGAAAGGTTATTACGTGGCATATGACTGCGGCTGGCCCACCTTATAATGACACAGAAGCAGCTTTTATCTATGTGACATAACTATCTGTCTCATGCCTAGTTTTCTCCATTCCCAAGCCATAGTGCTGGAGATTTCAAAATTAGAGATTCATTAATTTGGGTCAAGCATTGCCCTTTCCCCATGGGCTTCTGTAAAAATGCAAATTAACTTGGAGTTTGCATCAGTTTTTTAATGACATTTGGTGGCATCTGGCATAGCCACCCAGAGATTCAATTAAATGAGTCAGGATGGGGTCTGGATACGGTGCAGCTGATTCTGAGGCTAGAGCTACCCAGGCAGTGCACCCTGGGAGGCCTGGCCTGAGGGGTTTGGAACAAATTAGTGGCCCTTTTAATTTGGAATTAAAAATATTTGTGAAGGAATTAGGTTTAGGAACAAGAGAAGAAGCTATAGGGAAATGTCTGTCCATCCTCTGCCTCTGGACCACTCCTTTCCTCCATCAGCTCCTCCATTCCTGATGGGACAAAGTTCCCTTGGAGGATGCGGGAGCCGGGGGTATCCTGGTCCCCATCTGCTTTCCGGCCTCTTCTTTCCCTCCACATTTCTCTGGGCTCTGGCACCTCATGCCAGTCCCCAGCCATGTGGCTAATGAGAGGCCTATTCAGACCTCATTAGGAGATCAACTCGGTTTCTTCCGCCCTCAGAAGCTAATTAGGTCTCTTTCATTAGTTCAATTTTGGCAATTAATGTACCCCCTTACACATAAATGACTGCTTGTTTTCAGGCTAAGTGACATGTGTGTGGCTGTCCTTTCTTCTCCTGATGCATGCTTGTCTCTTTATCTTGTTCCCTTTTCCTGAGCCTTGGTCAGAGTTCTAAATTCAAGCAACAGAAATCAGCAAGGCAAACTTAATAGCTAAAACAGATTTATGGTAGAGACACTGGGCAGCTCATAGAATCAAAGGAAATGCCAAACAGTTGATCCCAGAAAAAGAGAAATCTCTGGGTGCCAGAGGGATTCCAGAATAATAAGGACACCGGTCTCACATTTGAAAGCATCACCAGGCAGGGTGACTCCTGTCATCTCAGAATTTTGGCTTATCCCTTTACCTGTCCCCTACTTCCCTCTGTGGCCTTGTGACTACCACTGTGGTTATTCCATTCATACATTCATCTGGCCAGTTACACAGTGGCCAGAGATGAAAGTGGGCTAATGTGGAATGACCGACGCATTTTGACTGTGGCTTGATCAGATGCCTCTTCTGCAGTAGATGTTTCTAGGAGGGCATCAATTTGTGATATGAAAGTATTTGCACTTTGTACCTTCGCCCGATGTGCTTGTCCACATGCCTGGACCTCAGACCTCCTTGTCACTGACCTTGCAGTATTGTCTCCGCAGACTCCTGACCAGATGGCCTGGCAGTGGTCACTGCCCAGTAATCTGTATTTATCCTCCCCTTGGGTTGCTTCTCCTTCCACATGAAGTGGACGGCCAGGTGCATTGCTCACGTATTCATATACTGGGACAATTTTCCTCCTTCACTGTCTTGTAGGTGAGCCACAAATGTGGCTGCAGTGCAGCCATTGTGGAGTTCAGCTTGCACACGTGCCAGACTGACCCACCTATAAGCC
The DNA here is from genome assembly GCA_963575145.1 of Galago senegalensis. Classification (NCBI taxonomy): domain Eukaryota; kingdom Metazoa; phylum Chordata; class Mammalia; order Primates; family Galagidae; genus Galago; species Galago senegalensis. The sequence continues at coordinate 7,498 of CAUYTI010033716.1, forward strand.
AAGCCCTGGCTTTTTCCTCCTCCCTTGGCTGGTTGTCCTGAATCCCTGTGTGGTTGTAGGTATGAGCTGGGGAGGAGGAGGCTGCTGTGACCATGGTTGTTGACATGCGTTCTGGGCCACCTGCTCACATAGCTCTCATGTGGCTTTGGAACCTCTCAGGATTGGTCCAGGTGCATCATTCTTCGCCGATGGTGACTGTTTCTGGGCCTGTGTGACTTCATGACTGGCAGAACCCAGCACACAGTCAACAGCTCATTCTGTAGTCCCACCGTCAGGTGTTCTGTCTTATTCTGGGCCTGGCTTTATGCCAAGGGCTGTTTCTCTGTTGCAGCTGGCATGGCCTCATTTCAGATCCCAGGAGACTGATATGATTCTCTTACTGGGCCTTTCCAAATGTTCTATCCCATATATTTCTCCACCAATGCAGCCAACACCTTAGGATCTGCCAGGTTGCATGGCCGAGTGGCCAACTGCTTTGCCATGGCCTTCAACTTCCACAGAGCCCTTAACACCTGGTCCCACTCACAGCTGGTAGCTTCCCCGATTGACCAGTGCACTAGCAGGAAAAGCATGTCTAGGCCTGGAGTGTGTTGCCTCCAGGATCCCAAAATCCTACCAGGTACCATGCTTTCTTCTTGTGTTTGGCATTCAAGATACAGTAATTTGCTTTTTACTTTGGAGGGGATATCCTGGCACACCCTCGACATCAGACACACTAAAACTTACTAAAGTGTTAGATCTGTGATTCCCAGGCTTCTCTACCACCCTCTGGAGCACATGTGCTTTGCCGAGGCCTGCAGCAGAGCAGCTCCTGCTCTTTCTGTCTGATCAGAATAACATCATCAGTGTGATAAGTGTGACATTGGGATGTCCAGGCAGTCCAGAGCTCTGTGGATGATACTATGGCAGAGAATGGGAGCGGTAATGTAGAGCTGAGGCAAACCCAGAAATTATTATTGTACAACCATGTGAATACAAACTTTCTGATTCTCTTTTGGTCAGAGTAGAAAAGAACACATCTGCAAAATTAATGGCCACATACAATGCACCTGAAGGCGTATTAATCTGCTCTAATAAAAAAAAAAATGCTGTGTCTGGCCATGACTGAGTTTAAGGCCATGACTGAGTTTAAGCCTGTGGTAGTTCTCAGTCAGTCTACAGGCTACACCCAGTTTCTGCAGAGGCCACGGTGCCTCAGTGGAGGGAAGACAAGGGGCCACTTCTACCGTACTCTCTAGGTCTCTAGGGATGGCATCAATCTCTGTCACTGGCTCCAGGAAGGATGCAATGTTGTTTTTGACTTACTATTGTGGCTGGTGAAGGAGCAGTTTCAGAAGCTCCCACTTGGCCTCCTCCCCAGGACAATATTTTCTTGACAAGTAAGAACTCAACAGAGAGGCTACTTCAAATGCCAAGTATATTAATTTCATTTACACACTTGTAAACAGAGCAAATAACTAGTAGGTGGGTTTAGGAACTTAGAGGACCCTCCTGGGGTCAAACTTCAGCTAGGCTCCAATTATTACCTGACCACGTGACTTCCTGTACTCTAACAGGAAGTTCAGGTAAATGCTGTGCATCTTTGAATGTCAAGGCTTAACTCAGACTCTGTGTCTAATAATCCTCAAAATAACTACTGCTTCCCGCTTTCTCCAGTGTACATCACTAGGACCCTTTGGGAAAGAACTGAGTGAATCACTACAGTATATGTGACCCTGAACGACACGAGGTTGAACTGCGGGGGTCCACATATACACAGATTTCTTTCAATAAAAGTCACACCGAGCTTGCCTGCCTCTCCCACCTTCCTCCACCTCTTCAGTCTCTGCCACCCCCGAGACAGCAAGACCAGCCTCTCCTCTTCCTCTTCCTCAGCCTCCTCAATGTGAAGACAATTGAGGATGTAGACCTGTAGGATGACCCACTTCCACTTAAGAACAGCAAATACATTTTCTCTTCCTTATGATTTTCTTAATAATAACATTTTCTTTTCTCCAGCTTACTTTCCTGTAAGAATAGAGTAGGTGATACAGAGAACACGCCAACCATGGTTAACCCGTTTATGTTACTGGTAAGGCTTTCCTATCAACCGTGGGCTATGGGTAGTTAAGTTTGGAGGAGTCATATATGTGAATTTTCAGCTGTACGGGGGTTGCCACCCCAACCCCCACCCTGTTCAAAGGTCAACTGTATATACTCGCCATTGTCCCAAGGTCCTTCCTCCTCCTGGATCTGAAGTTTGGCTCAGCTTTGAGAACTGACCAAGGGGTGGTGACTACTTATTAGTGTCTGAACACTGGGTACAGTTGACTGAGATAATCAAACATTTCCACTTTCTTGCCTTGGTAGGCTATGGGGACGAGCAAGGAGATGATACAGACTCCCACCATGGCCCAGATTAGTCATATGTGAAATTCTTCTAGAAGAAAAAATATCTTTGCATTCCCCCCCCCCCCCCGCTATATTGTGGACTTAAAGTATTTTTATTATATCATTATGTACATATTACAAATATAAAACTAGGCATAAACTCCTATGCATATGCTTGTGAGATCACTACATAAAAGCAAATCAAGGCTGGATGTGGTGGCTCATGCCTGTAATCCTAGCACTCTGGGAGGCTGAGGAGGGAGGATCCCTTGAGTTCAGGAGTTCAAGACCAGCTTGAGCAAGAGTGAGACCTCATCTTTACTAAAAATAGAAACATTAGCTTGGTGTTGTGGTGGGTGCCTGTAGCCCCAAGCTACTCAGGAGGCTGAGGCAGGAGAATCACTTGAACCCAGGAGTTTGAGGTTGCTGTGAGCTAGGCTGAAGCACAGCACTCTAGCCAGGGCAACAGAGTGAGACTCTGTCTCAAAAAAAAAAAAAAATCAAATCAAATTTATAAATTAAAGATAAACAAAACCACAAAACCAATAAAGTTCAAACCAAATTAACTGAATGGGATAGATTTTTTTAAAATGACAATGAATTAGTGTTAGCAATGGCGCTGGCTGACTTAGGGTCAGTTGTATTGAATGACAGTGCTTGACCTCTGCTTGGCAACCTAGCATAATTGATTCTTTTCCCACTAGTTCAAAACAATCAGTACAGTGTTTCTTATTTGTGGTTATTGTATCAACACACATTTAAGCTTGGGCATCAACCTGCTATGCCGGTCTCATTTATAAGTAGTTATCTTGTTATATGAAATTACACTCTTATTGTTCTAGAGTAGGAAGATTAAAAATTTAAATATTCAAAATGAAAGTATTGGAGGAAAACTGAGGATCTCTGGGAATGTCATCCAGGATCAAACATGGAGGCAAGGAATGTGAATGTGCTTTGCAAAAGTTAAAAGGAGTTTCAAAATAGGGCTGTGTACATTGGATACTTTTTCTTCCATTCTTGAGATACTTTGCTAAGAAGAACATTTTCCAATTCCATCCATATAACCTAATTGTAGCCTTAGAATATGGGCAGGGGGAGGGAGGGGGGAAGGGAGGGTGATTGGTGGGGTCACCTCTATGGTTTATCTTACAAGGGTACAAGTGAATCTTTCTAAAAGCAGAGTATGAATGTCTTAACTCAATAACTAAGAAAATGACATGAAGGTTATATTAACAAGTTTGATGAGAGTATTTCAAAATGTATATAAAAACAGCACGTTGTACCCCATGATTGCATTAATGTACTTAGTTATGCTATAAGAAATTTAAAAAAAAGAGGGGGGAATGGGTGGAGGGAGGGGGATTGGAGGGATCACTTCTGAGGTTTATCTTATAGGGGTACAAGTGAATCTTCCTAAGAGTAGAATGTGAATGTTTTAAAACAATAACTGAGAAAATGACATGAAGGCTGTGTTGACCAGTTTGATGGAAGTATTTCGGATTGTGTGTGAAAACCCCACACTGTACCCCAGAAGTGCATTAATGTACATAGTTACCATTCAATAAAAAAAATAATAAAAAAAAAAGAAATAAAAGTTAAAAGGAGTTAATAGTCACCGGGAACCATTACTGACACAGGATCAGAAGCTAAAAGCAGCAGTCGCACATGACAGGAAGTACCATTCCTTGTCATTCCAGCATCACAGGTCAAGAGGCTGGTATTTCTGTCTTCTCTTGGATCCCTTTGGACCCCTGGTCAGACTGTTGCAGGCCATAGGAGGCTGCTTAAGTCCAGCAAGGCTGAGGCAATGCAAAGCAAGCCAAGAGGCATTACTGTGAGGGGCAGGAACAGAATGGGAATGGCAGGTACTAAGAAAACCACTTTGATGGCCAGGACCCTGTATTTCCTATCACTTTGCAGATGGGACAACAGTTTTTCTCTTTTTATCCAAGTACTGGCTCTGGCCTCCCAGCGGGTTCTTATTTATAGAACTAGAATAAATTGATTACAGGGCCCTGTGGGATCTTTAAAATTTTTACTACAAGGTTAACAACACTAATAATGACTTTTGGGTTCTGTTTCTAGAGAAATAAAAGGAAAGAAGCTTGATGGCTGTTCTTTTTCCTTTTTGCTTTCTCCCTCCTCTCTTTCCTTTCAGTTTCTTTTCTCTTTCTGTTTTTTCCCCTCTTCTTTTCTCTCTCTTTCTGTGCTTTTCTCTTTGTCAAGGACATAGATTTCCAAGGTACTGGTGCCTCACTCTTTTTCTGATCATGACTCTTTTCCCAGCCAGCACTCTTAAGATTGGTCAATTATCTAATTGCTGAAGGAAGAAAATAACAACATAATCCTGTTATTCAAATATTACTCCCTTGTGTTTGTATAATGGCTTTGAATTTGTAAAATGCTGATATATGTGTGTATGTATATACTAAAACAGCTATTTTAAATTGCACACAAACTTCATGGACACCCTGTATATTTCATCTTGTTTGATCCACACAAAAATCTGTGACAGGGGCGGTGCCTGTGGCTGAAAGGAGTAGGGTGCTGGCCCTATATGTGGAGGTGGTAGGTTCAAGCCCAGCCCCGGCCAAGAAAAATAAAAACTGCAAAAATAAATTTCAAAGTAACTTTTAAAAATTAAAGGAAAAGGCTCAGCGCCTGTGGCTCAAGCAGCTAAGGCACCAGTCACATACACCAGAGCTGGTGGGTTCTAATCTAGCCTGAGCCCACCAAACAACAATGACGACTGCAACCAAAAAATAGCCGGGCATTGTGGTGGGTGCCTATAGTCCCAGCTACTTGGGAGGTGGAGGTAGGTGAATCACTTGAGCCCAGGAGTTGGAGGTTGCTGAGTTGTGATGCCACAGCGCTCTACCCAGGGTGACAGCTTGAGGCTCTGTCTCAAAAAAAAAAAAAAAAAAAAAAAAAAAAAATTTTAAGGAAAAAACAATGACAAGAATTCAACAAATAAAGAATAAATCACCTACTGTGCATATTGCAAGCATCAAATATATTAATAGTAGAGTATAAATATCAAAACACAATTAAATAAGTGAGGTGAATGACCTGTTAGCCAGTTTGATGTAAACATCCCAAGTTGTATATAAAGTCAGCACATTGAACCCCATAAATGCAGTAATGTATACAGTTATGATCTAATAAAAAAAGAAATAAAACTTTTTAAAAAGAGTAAATGAAGACTTTGGAGTTGAAAAACATAATAGATGAAATAAAAATTTATTATCTGGGCTCAATAACAGAGTTGAGATGGCAGAAGAAAGTATCAGTGGGCTGGGAGACAGGTCAATAGAAGTGATCCAGTTTAAATATCAGAAGAAAAAGTAAAAAAGGAAGCAGAACCATAGAGACTTGTGAGACAGCACACGATTTAGCACATAGACAGTAACCATGTGAGAGCCTGAGTGGCTATATGATTACTGGGAAACATACATTTTTAAATATAATCAGAGAAAATAATGGGCACTTCATAATAAAAAAGAGTCACTATCTTAGAAGACATAGCAGTTAGATATATCTGCATCTAACAAGAAAAGCCTCCCCCCCACCCCAGTACATCAATCTATAGCTGATGGAACTGGAAGGAAAAACAGATAATTGAACAATTGAAGTTGGAGATTTCTATAACACACTCATAGTATGTGAGCAAATAACTAGGTAAAAAGTTTTCCAGGACATAGAAGACTTGAACGACCCTCCTGAACAGTGTGACTTAACTGACATTCATTGAAAATGCCAACCTCTAAGAGGAGAATATGAAATCTTTTTAAGAACAGAACAGTGGGAAGGGAGGGGAGGGGGGAGATTTGAGAGAGGGAGGGTAAAAGGCAGGACCACACCTATGGAACATATGACAAGGGTACAAGTCAAATCTGTCAAGTGTAGAACATAAATATCTTAGCACAATAATCAAGTAAATGAGGTGAAAGCTATGTTGATTGGTTTGATCTAACCACATCAGATTGTATAAAAAAAACCAACGCATTGTACCCCACATATGTGTAAATGTTATTCATGATCTATGTGTATTTGACTTAATTAAAAAAAAAACAGGAAAAAAAAAAGAAGTTAGGATAAGATGTTAAATGTAAAAAAAGAAAGAACACACAGAACATCTTCTACAAGAGGCCACATGCTAGTCCTTAAAATAAATTTCAATCAATCTAAAAATATTGAAATTATCAAAGTAAGTTCTTTGCTCATAATAGCATGAAAAGTCAATAATCAAAACAAATTTAATAAATCAGCCAATATTTTAAAATTAAACAAAATAACTTCCAAGTAACTCATGGGCCAAAGAAGAATCTAAGAGGGAAATTAGAAAATACGTTGAATTGATGGAAAAGGAACTCTGATATATCCAAAATTTATGGGATGCAGCTAAAGCAGTGAATAGAGAAAAATTTAGAGTCTTAATTGTTCATTTTAGAAAAGAGGAAAGGTCTCAATTCAATAAATCTAAATACCTACCTTAAGAAACAGCAAAAAAAAAGGCAAACAAAATATCTAAATTCTTTTGAATTTTTGGAAAAATTGGCAAATATTCCTGCATGGAAATATGTGTCTGGAATTTAGTAGCAGCTACGACCTGTGGGCAGGCATGATTTTCTGTGTGTCTAAAGTCCCACTATTTCCTTACTGCTAGTAGTAGGGATCTTTTAAGTTCTTGGATTCAAAATCCCCACTTTGTATGTGATTCTGGGAGCTACCAACGGGATTGTGTAGCTCAGCCTCTGTAGCTTGTCTTTTCTAAACTATGAGCAACAACAACAAAAAGACATGTTTTCCATTTTTACCTATAAAATACATTGTATGTATTATATATAGATTAGTTAGGTAATACAAATACATCAGAATGATGAACATAACTTCAAAAAAGAAACACATTGAAACAACATCCCCACTTACTGCTTGTTAATAATTTGTCCTCAATTAATCTCTGAAGCTTTCTGAGAGTTCATATCTCAGTAGGATGTTGTCAGCAGCAAGTCATGACAAGACAAGAGGGTCAAGGAGGGATGCCTGGCTGGTTGGGATGGTGGGTCACAGGTGACATAAATCATTCAGGCCAGAGTTAAATCCAGAAAAAAGTAAGAGAAAAAGAGGCAAGTAATTAGACTTATATCTGGGCTTGCAGCAAATATGGGATTAGAGAATTCTAGAAAGTGGTCGTGGAGACATGGAATTACCTCGTGTGTCTGGGGAGTTTCACATCATTCAGCAAGTGTGATGGAGCCAGAGAAAAGGTGATGGCCCCAAGTACAGTGAGTCTGACAGGGCAGGGCCAGGCATTTATCTCACAGGCGAGGGAAGACAGTGAAGGACTTTCAGCATAGAAAAAGATACAATTAAATATACAGGTCAATCACTTTTGTGGCAGGGAGACAGATGGATTGGAAGGATGGAGAGACAGTGTCTGGCCAGTTAGGAGACTATTGGCATATCCAGGTGAGAGATTTGCTCGAGCCACGGCAGTGACAGTGGGTATAGATTGGGTAGAGGGCTGACAAATGAGATCTCCAAGAGGTAAAGTCAGCAGGGTTTAGAGAATCTCGGGGATGAGGTGGATAGAGGAGTTATGAGTTACTCACAGGTCTTGGGCTTTGCGAATGGTGAGGATGTGGAGTAGTCTGTTAATGCAGGGAGTGTAGGGGGAAGAGAAAGATGGGTGTGGGAATGGAGGAGTAATCGGGAGACCGTTTTCTGGAATATACTGAGTCTGAGATAAAGAGACATGGAGTATGTGGGTTATAAAATTTAACTTTATCCTTTTCTGGCTTTATATCTTAGGAGAGTGGTTTTGGACAGAAATAAGGACTTGGAAACCATAAACATCTGGATATTAATTAAAATTATAGGAGTGGATGATTGATATCTTAGAGATAAAACAAGAGAAGGTGGGCAAACAGGTGCAGCTTCCCAGATGGTTATGAGCAATGTAGGGGTGTGTGTGTGTGGGGGGGGGCGTCTTCATGCCCCTCTGGACAAAAGCCAAGAAGGTTCTGTACCCACAGGAGCTATGTTCTAGGAAAGATGGCAGTGGTCAACCATTCAGACCCAGCAGCGTGTTAGGATAGCAATGGAAAAGGCTTCTGGGGTGGGCAGTAGGGATACTGCTGATGGATGTGGTCCAAGTGGTTTCCATAGATTGATAGTATTGGTGTCACAGTTGATGGTTCTAGAAAGGATTGGGAAGTGAGGAATGGGGACAGCTAGTGCCAATTATTTCTCCAGTCTGCCAGAAAGAGAGATTGGGTGGTTATCAAGGGTGAAGAAGCAAAACCAAGGAATGTTTATTTGCTTTAGGATAAGACAGACTTGAGCACAAAAAGAGACGGAAGGCAAGAAGCCTACAAGAGCATCTGAAGATACAGAAGAAAGGAATTAAAATTAATAGGGACCAAGTCTAATTTGGTCCTATTTGGGACCATATGGCTCCTGGATGGAAGATGGGGAAGGCAGGATTTGGAAATATGTCTTCTTTCTCTCTGTCATTCTGGAAGGCCAGGCTGGGAGCAGGGCAGAGGCACAGTGCATCCAGATGGTGTGACCACGTCTGGATACCAGGCAAGTATGTCAGCCCCACGTAATTCCGACTGGTCAGTTCCTTTTGGGAGGACACAGGAATTGTTAATGTACAGCCTCAATTCTTCCTGCACTAGCCCCCCAAATCTACCCAGCCTGTGTGCTTTTCTCCTTTTTTTAACCATAGAATTTAAAAAAAATGATTAAAAAACAGGTGAGGCTGGGGGGGCCTTCAGAAACTAGTTGATGAGCTTTGTGTTTTGGAGGAGGAAATGTTTTTCCAAAGAGGGATGAGTCCAAGGCTGGACGGCTAGCAACCGAGCTGCCAGCCTCCTTGCTCAGGGTTCGTTCAGCGTCACCACTTCAGTCTTGCTTGATGGCTACTGGCCGAGGCACGGAAGTCACCCTATTACCCTGATTGTTACTATTACCATTTCCATCATTGCATCTCATTTGCATGCAGAGTGGAACACACCATTTCTCATTTGCTCTTGCCTCTCCTGTCACCAGACAAAGCAGCTGGCCTGGCAGGCAGCTTCACCAAGGGTTTGCCCAGCAATCTTCATTGCACCTTATGCTCCTGTCCCCTCTTCTTGTTGACACAGAGATGGAAACTGCCAACAGGAGTATAAGCTATTTGTTTAGCACTTGCTATCATCCAGGTACTGTGCTAAATTTATTTAAATCTATGAGGAGGTACAATTATCATGACCATTTTTACAGATGAGCACATTAAGGCACAGAGACATCAAGCATCTTGTCCAAAGTCACCCAGCAAAGAGAAAGAGCCTGGATAGGAACCTGGATTGTAGTGTAGGGTGCAATCTCTGTGCTACACTGCTCAGGAATGGTGAGGATGCAGGTTTCTCCCCCTGTCCCCTTCCAGTGCCCTGTCCTTGGGACCACATCATTGGTCATTGGTGCTCCCTCCTCCTCACGTCCAGCTCTTCTAAACCCTCCTCCAGTTAAGAAACAAAACAAAACATTCTGGCCATTCAAGCCTGACGGCTAGTGAATTGTGTTTCTCCAAGTTGCAACATTAATAAGGGCTGTGTGTTCCTGATCATTAATTATAGACACATTTTTATTTTCTGCTGAAACACAGTTTATATTTCTGCTCCACCTGGCTCAGACATGCTTTTACCAACCAATCCTGTGTATTGCTGATGTCCCAGAAAACAGTCCTTGCTGTTAGTTCCCTGCCCTCTGCAGTGCTCATCTTCCTTGGCTTGCATCTTTCTCCAAATGCTGTGAGTTCCCCTGTGCATGCCTGGATGGGGGTGGAAGTCCCCATATCTCAGCCTTCTCCAATCAGAACCAATTGGCACTGCTGCTGGGGCCAGTGCAGAGCAGCCAGGGAAGGAAGGAGCCCAATATGTGACCATCTGCTGACATTCCCTTCAAAGGCCTCCCTGGATTTAAGGCGGTTCCAATAACTGGGATGCTCTGGGGCAGGTGGGAGGCATCGGGTCCCTGCCTCTCCCCATGGACTCTCCTAAAGTCAGATCTACAGATGGATCCACTTTCAGGCCCAAGCTCTGAGCCAAGTAGGATTGAGGCAGGCGTCATGGTGGGAGCTCCTTGCTTCTATCTGCTGAGGCTTGGGGTCAGCTGCCATATTCACTAGGATCAGACAATAGGTACTTCCTTCTATTATAGGCTGAAAGTTGAAGTAGTTCCTAACCCTCTGCATCCTTCCTACCCAGAAACATCGGCTACCCCTGCATTCCACTCTTTGATCTATCTGGACATGTTGTTTAACACTCAGCCTCCCTCTTAGTCAGTGGTTTGCAGCCATGTCTGTGTGTTACGATGACATGGGGGAAAAGTGCCAAATCTCTGATGCCTAGGCCACCCCACGGAGCAATTCCTCAGCTCAGCAAGTGAGATGCAGGCCTCCGTGGTTTCTAAATCTCCTCAGGTGATTGTAGCATGCAGTAGAGTTTGAGAACTGTTCTTGTCCCGTTCTTGTGGTCTAAGTGGAATCTGCGCTCAGCGATGTGAGTGACGCCCCAGCCCTTATTAGAAATGCAGAATCTCAGGCCCCACCCTGGACCAACGGAATCACCTACATTTTAATAAGCCCTCTGGGAGATTTGTATGCACTTTCAAGTTCGCAAAGCACTCTAGCTCAAAATGTTTTTCAAACTTTAGTGTGTAAAACAATCACCCAGAGAGCTTGTTAAAAACAAAAATCCAATTCGGAGGGTCTGGGATGGGGCTGGGGATCTGTTCTTTTAACAAGGTCCCCAGTTAGCTCTGATGCAGGTGGTGCCGAGATTACACCTTGAGCTGCATCTAGGATTTGGGCTTGGCCTCCTAGGCTATAGGTCTGCGGGCCCTGACGAGACTCTCCAGCCCCAGCAGCGGCTACGCCAAGACAGGAGAGGTCTCCTGGGTCAGAAGCCTGCCTGGCCGCCCTCTTCTGCAGCCGAGCAGGTGAAACCCTCTCATCCTTGCCTAAGCTGGTTGAGCTCTTTGGTCCCCATTACAGCAGGTTTTCTGTCTGCTTGTCCTCAGCCTGCCAAGGTCTGCAGTTTTTAGGGGCTATGTATTTTTAAATTAAGATATAATTCATATGCCCACGTGACACAAAATTTACTCCTTTTTAGTGGTCAATTTTAGTACTTCAACAGGCACCACTATCTAATTCTAAAACATGTCCACCACCCCAAAAAGTGATGCTGCACTCATCAGCAATCAGTCCCAGTTTCTTCCTCCCCCTATCCCCAAGAACCACTAATCTACTCTCTGTCTCTGTGGCCTTGGCAATTCACACATTTTCTATACATGGAATACTGCCGTGTGTGGTCTTTGTGCCGCCTTCTTTCCCTCACCACAGTGTGTCCAGGTCTCTCTGTGCTGCAGCATGCAGCGAGGTCTGCATTTTGCTTTATCAGCCTACCATGCCTGGGGAAGGGTTGAACTTGAAGGAAAGCCCCTTCCTTCAAGTCATCATCCTATCTTAACTGTTCACACTGTGAGCCCAACGCCATTAAGCTGGATACCAGCAGGGACTGGAGCAAGCCGAGCCTTCCAGGCCACATGGTGCAACGTCCTCCGTTCCAAGATGAGGAAACCAAGGCCCAGAGACGCTTTCCTGCATTTCTGAAGCCACCCAGAATACTCTATGGCTTCCCAGGGTGGAGCGAGGAGGAAGTTATAGGAATGAGGAGGAAGGGACGGAAGAGAAATGGAGAGAGAAACTGGGAACAAGAGAGGGGATGTCAGGAGGCTGCCGCATCCCTGTCTAGAACTCTGTTCCCAGGAAGAGAAAAAAAATGAAGGCTAACAGTGAGATTTATATCTGTGATTTTCAAGTTTTCAGAAGACAGTGCAGAAAAGACACATTTATTGAGAGATGATAAATTCCCTCTTTGCAGATTTATTAGAACTTGTGTAGAGCTGGATCATAGATTTTTTTTGGCAAAAGCCTTTAAACTTTTATGTCTCATCATAATGGTAAATGAAGTCCGATAAGCAGTTTAAATAATTCTTGATTAAATGATCCTCCCATGCTGCCCATTCCAAGTTCCTGCTTCCCCCTAGGCTTGGCGTGGATAGTGTGAGAAGGAGTCTGTGGGCCTGAGGGAGGCACAAAGTGGGAATAAAATCTCTGATATGGTAAATAGTTGCTTCATGCTAGAATCCAAGGACTAAGCTTAAAAAGGGCATGGGTGGCATAGTCTAGTGAGTAAATAATTGGGTTAAACTGATTTTTAAAAAATGAACGTCTACTATGTAACAGGATCTGGAGTCCCACTTAATGCACTATGAAGTAGAATTCCTTTTTAAATTCTTCCTCAATTTCTCTCTCTCACCCACTGTTTACCTGTTCTAGACGCATGGCCTTTTTGGTAGTCCTCAAGCACAACAAGCACACTTGGTGTCTCAGGGCCTTTGCACCTGCCATAACCCCTACTTGTAAGGCCCTCCTCCCAGATGTACCTACAGCTTCTTCTTCTCTTCCTTCAGGCTTCTGTTGAAGTGTTCTTACCTAGAAAGGCTTTCTCTGGCTATTGAAAATGGACCTCTAGGGCAGTGCCTATGGCTCAAAAGAGTAAGGCACCTGCCCCATATGCCAGAGGTGGCAGGTTCAAACCCAGCCCCAGCCAAAAATGGCAAAAAAAAAAATAGACCTCTACTATTCTTTTCTTCCTCATTCTGCTTTACAACTCAATAATAACACAAATAATTCAATTAAGATAGTGGACAAAAGAACTGAAAACACTTCACTAAAGAAGATCCATGGATAACAAACACCTGGAAAGATGTTTAACATCATTAGTTGTTAAGGAAATGCCAATTCAAGATGCATTAGATATTACTATACATCTACCAGAATGCTTGAGATGAGAAAGACTGACCATACTAGATAATGACAAAGGTTTGGAGTAACCAGAACCTAACTGGTAGAAATATGATTGGTATAACCACTTCAGAAAACAGGTGAACAGTTAAAGATATATGTACCATGTGGCCCAGTCATTCCACTCCTAGGTTTATATCCAAGACAGATAGTACTTATATATTTTTACAAAGATTTGCCCTCAGATGTGCATAGCATCTTTATTTATTATAGCCCAGATTGTGAGGACAACCCAAATATTCATCAGTAGACGAGCTGAGAATTATATCCATACAATGGGATATTAGCAAACAATAAAAGAAAAGGAATTATTGATACACAAAGCAAAATGAATGATTCTTGAAAAACTGTATACTGAGTTAAGCTGGACAGAAAAAAAGTTTACAGTGTATGATTTTGCAAATAGAAAATTCTAGAAGGTATAAATTAATCTGTACTAACTGAAAACAGATAATTGATTTTGTCTGTCATGGGGAGTAGGATCAAGGCAGGTGGGGGGGAGGATCATGAAGGGAGATGAGGAAACTTTTGGAAGTGATGAATACATTCGTTATCTTGATTGTGGTTATAGTTTTATAGGCATAAAAAGAGTGAGTTAAATTTTATAATTTAAATATGGGCTATTTATTATATCGCAGTTATCCCTGAAGAAATCTTTAACAGCCCAGCTTTGCCATATTGGATTATTTTGCATTGATAAGATGCAGGATTTTGGGTGAGAAAGGAGTCTCAGGTGAGCCTTTAACTGGGGCAGGTCTAGTAAGAAGGGTAGATGGGGCCAGGGCTCAAATAAGGCACCTCAGCTCTGCCAGTAGAGGTGACAGAAGCCTCCCCATCCAAGAAGGACACTGATGACCGCCTTTGGCATCTAGTTGCCTTTACTGATCCCAGCCTCATCTGTCCATTTATTAATTCATTTCTGATCTTTTATAATGATTAGACCGCTGCTAGGTGCTAGACCAGCAGTTCTAAACCTGTGGTTGCGACCCCTTTGTAATAATGAAAATACATCATGGTATTAGGAAGGTTGAGAACCACTGTGGTTGATTGAGACCTTTGAGTACTGCAGTGAGTGAAACCCATGTATCTCGTGTTCTCTTGGGGTTCACATTCTACAGGTGAGAGAAAGAGAAAAGAGTAAAGAGAAAACCATCCCTGTCTACTTCACTGCAAACTTGGTAACTGCTGAAAAGAGCCCGGGATGCAGAAGCATCAGAGGGACAGGCAGGAGGGGTGTCATCTGTAAGGCGATAAAGGTGGCAGGATCCTTCCCAGCTCTCCTGCTGCCCAGCCTGTCTTCCCTTCCCTGGTGGTCTCTGGCTTTCCTAAGGGAGCTTTTCTCATGGAACCATTAACATAAATCAATACATCCCAGCTCCTGGGAGCCCAGGTGCTGCTTGGGTGGATCTGGCTGCTCTGCAAAGTCAGTTTTCTTAGCAGAGTCAATATGCATAGGATTAAAACATACAGGTTTTGGTTTATGGTCTCCTGAGGGAGCGTCAGAGACCCGCAGTTTTCTATATAAATATAAAGTCAGTTGATTTTTTTCTGATCCCTGATTTTATCAGTAGAACTTGCATTTCTTGTCCCACTGCCCTGTATTTCACTGCTTCTGAAAAGCATCAGGCCGGACAGACCAAGGGCGTTGTGCTTGAGCATCGTGGATGTGCGTCCGTGTCTGCATGTGTGACTGTCTGTGTGCCTGTGCCTGTTTATATGTATTCAAGTGTCTCTGTAAATGCACGTGTGTCTCTATGTGTGTGAGGCTGCATCTGCATCTGTGCATCTCTATGTGTGTCTGTGCCTGTTTGTATGTGTGTGTCTCTGTGTATGCACATGTGTGTGTGACTGTATGTCTATGTGTGTGTCTGTGTGTTCAGTACATTACATATTTGTGGGGTTATTTGGATAAGATCAGGGCCCACTTTTAATCCTCGCCAGACCTGCACCCATTCCTGACATGAATGTCCCCTTGTGTCCCTCATTTTCCTGCTGTGTGCCCTCCCTGATAGCTGCCCAGTTCATCAGCTCCATCTCATGCTGTGTGTTCATTCTCCGCTGTCCCATAGTATTTGATCCTTCTCCCCCTACATCCCCCTACTTCTGAGGATGACACTTTCTATGATCATACCCCCTTGCCTCTGATTTTAGCAGTCCGCATGTACTGACCCAAACGGATGAATGTGTGAGTTACCACTACCTATGTATGAACACCATCCTTCTCCCAACTGCTTAGAACGAAGTATCCACCTTAGACCTGTGGTTGTCGGCAGTCTTAGTCCACAGATCCCCTCCAGGGAAGAGGGACTGGTACCCTGAGGTGAGCCACAGCTGCCTCCGTCCTCTCAGGCTCCACCAACACCTCCAGCAACCACAGCTTGGGGAACAAGTTGTCTTTCCTTCCTTCCCAAAGCTGGCGCTGGTCTCCTGTAATATTGTGTATTCTGAGAGCTGGAAAGCTTTTCAGGATTTGAAATGATTTTTTTTTTCATGTTGGGGTGGAACCAGCCCACTCCACGAGCAAAATCTATAGCGCTGAGAAGCAGCCGAAAATTGGCAAGGCTTACTAAACCTCATGCTTGACGCACTCCTGTGGCTATATATCAAAGGGAAAACAAATATATTGACTAATTCCTCTCGGAAGAACATCCATAAATTACAGCTGTTTGAAACCAGCCTGCTGTGAAAAAAGGTTACAGATGATGTAATTTGCACCATTATAGGTATAACGGTACCACACCCAGGCTTAACTTTTGAGGTTGCCTCTTAGCTCTGAGTGTGGGAAGGATGCACCATCTCAGACTTCCCACCCACCAAAGCTTCCTATGACTGCCCTCCATAACCCTCCCCAGGAGACTGGGTGGGGCTCTGCTTATTTTGAAGAAGGGCTGGGTTTCTTCTGTCTGCTGCCCCCTGCCAGAGTCAGAGGGATGCTCAGCAGTACTGTGCATAGGGCAAAGCCTAAATCTTCACTGACAGTCACCGGGTATGTTCAAAACCAGCCCCTAGCTCTGGTGGTTACATTATACTGGTGCTATCACCCCCATTTAACAGATGAGAAGACTGAGCCCTGCAGGTTTAGAGCTGTCCCTGCAGTACACAATACAAAAGCACCTAGTGTGCCAATGTCCTAGCTCCTTGGTCTAAATACTTCCCAATAGATCACTGGCTTCCAAGCTTAGCTGCACAGCAGACTCACCTGGCATGTGTGAAAATGCAGATTCCAGGGCTCCAGGCCCAGAGAGTCTGAGACTAGGAGTTTATATTTTTAAAATCAATATTCAAGAACTCCTGGATGTGGCCAAAGGTCCTTTCAGTAAGAGCCAGATCCCTTGGGTCTTTCCCGGCATTTTTTCTTCACAAGGGTGCACTGTGGTTGGTTCTGCTGCACCCTGACCTGCTACCTCTCCAGGCTTTGCCAAATTATTCCATCTTCCCAGAGCTGTCAGTATTGACACAGGGGCGGGGAAATCAGTGGTCTTTCCACCGGCCAGGCTCTTTGAAGCTGGGAGTAGGGCTGCAGGCAGGGTCCGTGTGTGAAGGGCAAATCTGACAACTGGGCAGTGCTGGCCTCAGAAAACAGGGGCTTGAATCTGGCTTCATGGTGGGATTCACTTGCTTATTGGACAAACTCAACCACATACCTTGTTTCTGGGTGTTATATTCACATGGTGTCAAGAAGGGTCCTCACCACTCCCACCCAGGGAGCCTACAGAGGCCCTCTATCACAGTCTGAGCACTGCTTACTTCAGCCCCAACACATGCTGGCTCCTTCACAGCAGGTGTGGGGAGCAGAGGCAGTTCTGCTGACGCAGGCGACAACCCTGTGCGTATGATTGCAGTAATTGCTTGCCTGATGTTTTGTATTTGTCTACACATACCCTGTCCCTGGCAGCCACCCACTCGGTTCCTCTGCATACGCACACATTCAAACGAACACAAATACACATGGCCATGGGCCCAGCGTGGCCCACTCCAGGCTGAACTCTATTCATAAGGCAAAAATAGCCGCAACCACGCTCACAGATGAGTCGGATTGGCCCAGCGCTGCTCTCCTCTGATGACAGCCCTCCCAGCCACCCACTCTTTCCTGGTTCCTTAGAAGGTCCAGCTGAGAGCGTGCGGGGGTTCGAGAACTTTTGAGTGGGCTCCTGCTTCCTTCTCTCTCTGCCTTGTTCTAGAATAACTGCTTCCTGGAACCTTCAGGGAAGATAGGAGGAGGGGTAGGCATAGGACTTTTTTCAGGTTGTTTTCTGAGAAGGAAGCCAAGATTTCCCTGGTTGGTGAATAGACCCGTTTGTAAGATAGATGCAGCGTGTAAAGCCATTCACACAGCAGGATTATATGCTGGACTTGAACTCAAGCCAAGGAGCTGGCCCTAGCCATATCTTTGACAGGCTAGGAGAGTTTAGCGCATCCCCGTTTACCTTTTTGTTAGAAAGGGTCTCACTCTGTTGCTTAGGGTGGAGTGCAGTGCTGTCATCAGAGCTCAATGTAAGCTCAAACTCCTGTTTTCAAGCTATCCTCCTACCTCAGCCTCCCAAGTATCTGGGACTAGAGGTGCCTCTCACCATGTCTGGCTAATTTTTTATTGTTTGTTTTTTGTAGAGATGGGAACCTCACTATGTAGCTCAGGCTGGTCTCCAATTTCTGGCCTCAAGCAATCCTTCCACTTTAGCCTCCCAAAGTGCTAGGATTACGTAGGCATGAAGTTAATTTGTACCTGGCCCTAGTTTTAATTAATTATCACACAGAAAAATTGAGTGATTGGGGGGTTATATTAATTTGTTCCTGGCCCTAGTTTTAATTAATTATCAAACAGAAAAATTGAGTGTTTTGGGGTTAGAATTCGATGAATTCTAACAGGTGTGTAGATTGATGTAGCCATCACCACATCACCTCCAAAAGTTCCTTGGGTGTCCTTTGATAGCCACACCCTCTCCCATCCGGGATTTGTCCTCCATCAAATTTTGTCATGTGAATAGAATCGTACAGGGTGTAACATTTTGAGACTAGCTTCTCTCATTCAGCATACAATGTCTTTGGAAACCATCCAACGTGTTTCTCCTATCAAACGCCAGTTTCGTTCTTTATTATTGTGGAGTACCACTCCATCCTACAGACATACCACACTTGATTCATCCATCTACTGAAGGACATTTGGGTTGGTTCCAGTTTTTGATTATGAATACAGCTTCTGAATGTTTATTTGTGTACAGGTATTTGTATGAACCTCAATTTTTAATTCTCCAGGGTGAGTACCCAGGACTGGGATTGTTGGGTCCTATGGGGATATATGTTTAACTTTATAAGAAATTGCCAAAAACTACTTTCTCAAGAGGCTGTACTCTTGCATTCCCACCAGCAATGTTAAGGGCTAAGTCTTGTGCTCAGTATTTTTTTTTAAATTGGGAATTTTGTTTTCTTACACTTGAGTTTAGAAAGTTCTTTATATTCTGGATCAAGTATCTTGTGGAATATGTGAGTTGCAAATATTTTCTTTCAGGCTATAGCTTCTCTTTTCACTATTTTTGCAGTATCTTTATAGTTAATTTTAATGTGGCTCAGTTTACAATTTTCCTTATATGGATCATATTTCTTGGTGTCTTTGTAATTCCTAGGTTACGCAAACTTTTCCCCATGTTTTTCTTTCTTTCTTTTTTTTATTAAATTATAGCTGTATACATTAATGCATTCACAGGGTACAATGTGCTAGTTTTATATACAATTTGAGATATTTTCATCAAACTGGTTAACATAGCCTTCATGGCATTGAAATTTACTAGGTGTAGAATATAAATGTCTCCGGTGTTTTTTCTTAAAGGTTTATAATTTTATTTTGTTTAGATTTGTGATCTATTCTGAGTTGATTTTTACATGTGGTGTGGTATTTAGGTGAGACTTGTAATTATTATTATTGTATAGCAGTGTGTCCAATCATTCCAATAGCATTTCTTTTTAAAAGACTATTCTTCCTACCTTAAATAGTTTTTGTACCTTTATGGTATAAAAATATCAATTGTTCATATTTGTGGGTCTATTTCTGAGATTTCTATTCTCCCATTTCTCTCTTTATATATATCCCTTCATAAATACCCCTGGTTTGATTACTCTATTGTAAGTCATAAAATTGTATAGCTTGATTCCTCTAACTTTTATTCTTCTCCTTCAAAACTGTTTTGGTTATTCTAGTCCTTTTGATTTTCCATATATATTTCAGAATAAGCTTGTCAGTTCCACAAAAATATCTACCAAAAATCCTCCTGGGATTTTAATAGAATTGCAGTAAGCTTATAGATCAGTTTGAAGAGAAGCCTCATTTTTACCATGCTGAGGCTTCCTATTCCAGAACAAAGTACGTCTATCTATTTATTTTTATCTTTAATTATTTTCATCAGCATTTTGTGGTTTTTAGCATATATATTCTATAGAGGTCATATTAAATTCATACTAAAACATTCCATTTTGGGGAGCTACTCTAAGTGATATTATTTCTTTATTTTAAAATTTCCTATTGTTCTTATACAATGTATACAATAGAGTTTTGTGTATTGATTTTGTATTCTGTAATCTTGCTAAACGCTACTGTTATTTCTGGGAGAGCTGTCATCATCATCATCATCATTATTACTAGTGGCTGTGGTAATAGTATAGATGTCTTGGGATTTTCTGCATAAACTGTCATGGTGTCTACAAATATGGACTTTTTTTTTTTTTTTAAATCTTTGTACTTTCAATTTACTTTCCTTGACTTATTGCACTTGCTAAGACTTCTAGTACAATTTTCAATAGGAGTTGTGGGAGGTGGGTATTCATGGCCTTGTTCCTGATCTTAGGAGAAGCACTTTTTTAAAAAATGAAAAAAAATTCAACATCATGTTAGTTGTGCAATTTTTATTTTTATTTTTTTAGGTTTTATTTATTTATTTATTTATTGGCCTTTCCTTCTATGTGTCAGGTTTATTCTTTCCCTTGAACACATTTTCTTTCTTTTTTTTATTAAGTCATTTGTACATAGATCATAAATACATTTATGACATTATAGGATTCAATGTGTTGATTATTTGTACAAATTGGACTGCTTACTTCTTGCTAAACAATATAACCTTCACCTCAGTTACCCAATTACAGGATTAAGACATTCGTATTCTACAGCTGATAGATCCAACTTGTACTTGCAATATGCTCCATAGGTGTGGTCCCCCTACCAACCCTCCCTCTATCAACCCACCCCCTTCCTTTCCCCTTCCCCTCCCCATCCCTTCTTTACCCTAGACTATAGTTGTGTTTAATTTTTCATATGCAAGTGTGAGTGGTTATATCATGTTGGCAAATTTCCTTTCTTTTTTTAGTTTATTAAGAGGGTTTTTTTAAAAAAATAGTTTTTGGCTGAGGCTGGGTTTGAACCCACCACCTCTGGTATACGGGGCTGGTACCCTACTCCTTTGAGCCACAGGTGCCGCCCTATTAAGAGTTTTTAAAATCATAAATGGATGTTAAATTTTTCAAATGCTTTTTCTGCATCAAATGATACAATCGTGTGGTTTTTCTTCTTTAGATGGTTCATATGGTGAATGATATGGTGAATTAGATGGATGGATTTTAAATGTTAATCTAGCCCTGCATTCCTGAGATAGAGCCGCTCTGTCATAGTGCATTATTCTTTTTATTAGATTGATAGATTTTATTGGCTAATATTTTATTGATGATTTTGTGTCTATGTTCTTAAAAGATATTGATCTGTAATTTTCATTTTTTTGTACTTTGCCTAGAATTGGCATCAGGATGATGATGACCTCATAAAAACGAGTTAAGAAGTATTCCCTCCTTTTTTATCATGTAGAATCCTTAAATGTTTGCTGGAATTTGCTGGTGGAATCATGTAGTCCCGGAGTTTTCTATTTTAGAAGATTTTTAAATTATAAACTTAATTTCTTAAGTAGTCACGGAACCACTCAGATTACATATCTCATTTTTTGTGAATTATGGCTCTAGTGGTTTTTGAGAAAAAAGCTCATTTTATTAAAGCTATCAAATTGATGTGCTTGGAATTGTACATGAATTTACTTACTATCCTGCTATTTTAAAGTCTATGGAGTCTATAGTGATATTCTTTTTTCATTTCTGATGTTAATAATGTGATTCTCTCTCTCTTTTTTCCTTTTTTTTTTTCAGGCTTGCTAGAAGTTCATCATGAGATTTTTTTTGGTTTATTGATTTTTCTCTGTGGTTTTGTTTTCAAGTCCATTGATTTCTGATCTTATCTTCACTTCTTTCCTGTTGCTTACTTTGGGAGTGCTTTTCTCTTCTATTTCTTAAAGTGGAAACTTATATTATTGATTTGACATCTTTCTTTCTTTCTGATAGAGACATTTAATGCTGAAGTTTTCTCTATAAGCATTGCTATCTATTCCATACACTTTAATATGTTTTTACATATTACATATATATTATGTTTATATGTATTTATATATTCAATTAAATGACTTTAACATCTTTTGAGACTTCTTTGGCTCATGGATGATGTATTGTTAACTTTCTAAGTAACTAGTAATTTTTTTTATGATCTTTCCAAATTTATTTTTAGTTTAATGTCATCATAGTTAAAGAATTAACTTTGTATGATTTCAATATTTTAAAATTTACTAAGCTTTGTTTTATGATCCAGGATACACTCTATCTTTATGAATTTTCCATGCACTCTTGGAGAGAGTATTCTGTTACTGTTTGGTTGACTGTTCTATGAATGTCAATTAGATTCAATTGGCTTGTGGTCTCTTCAGTTCTTTTATATCCTTGCTGATTTTCTGTCTATTTGTTCAATTTATTACGGAGACAGGCGTATTAAAGTCTTCTATAATTGTGAATTTGCTTATTTTCCTTTTCATTCTGCATTTGCTTTATGTATTACGAAGCTCTGTTGTTAAGTGTACGCACATTTGGGATTATTATGTCTTCTTGGGGAATTAATCCTTTTATCATTATGTAACATCTCTCCTTTGTTCTTATAATTTTCTTTACTTTGAGGTTCATCTTGATATTAAAATAGTCACTCCAGATATCTTTTGATAGGTGTTTTCTTAGTGTATCCGTTCCCATTGTTTGATTTTTCTATATAATTATGTATGAAATGCACCTCTTGTTGACAGCACATAGTTGAGATATATTTTAAAACAAATCTGACAACTGCTGTTTTTTAATTTATGGGTTTAGATCTCTCATATGTAATATAGTCATCGATATTTTTAGATTTAACACTATCATTTTCTTACACTTTTCTTTATTTTTCTTTCTTTCTTTATTTTATTAAATGATAGCTGTGTACATTATAATGCAATCATGGGGTACGGTGTTGTGTTTTCATATACAATTTGAAATATTTTCATCAAACTGGTTAACATAGCCTTTATGTCATTTTCTTAGTTATCGTTCTTTTTTTTTTTTTTTTTACACAGTTTTTCCTTCTATAGCCCTTTCTTGCCTTCTTTTGGGTTATTTGAACTAAGTTTAGTTCTATCAGGTCACATTTACTTTTTAAATATTTCAGTACTTGTTTTTATTTCAACTACCGTATTGTAATGTCCTTGAGGTCAGCGATCATATTTTACTTTTCTTCATGTTGCTCTTTATCCATTATCACCATGGGGTCAAGACAGAACTTTTCATGTAGTGGATGTACAGTAGCTTTTCATTAAATGACTCAATGAATATTGAGTAATTTGAACTTATGTTTGATGTTGGTGATATTTCATGCTCAGAGAATTTTTTCCTCTTCTAAGCAGGTTAGAATAATTTATAATTTCTTTTCCCCCCAGTACAGGGCTTAGCTTTGAAAGTCTTCTGGATTGAAATTTTGAACTTATATATAACCATGTCTGTGGATATATAGACAAGGAAAACATGGTGTGTCAGGGCTGAAAATAAAGTATCTTAATGAAAAACCTTAGAAATTAGCTCTCCATCTGTGTGTTACATACGGTACCAAGAAGTGAAGGATGTTAGGAACAGCATACAAAAAGCCTCCCAGGTCAGTCTGGCTTGACTGTAACTCAGCTGAAAATATTAACATACTGAAAGAAAGGTGTTAATCAGAAAAGGCAGGTGGAAAATGAAAACAGAAGAAGAAGACTCACGGGGACACAGGAAGTGCCTATGTGATTACTGTCCTGGACACATATAGACTTTAAATATTAGAGTCCCTTTGGGCTGGACCACCTGTGCCCAGGAAGTAGATAGATGCAGGAGGCTATCATAACCTGATTCCAGTAAACATCAATTCTTTTACCTCTCTTTTCTCTGATTTTAGAATTACCAAGCAAACTCCCATATTAACAATTTTCCTTTAATTATGAAAGAGAGAACTGGTGGATAACAATGGAAAGTTAAATATAAGCATCTACTTTTGCTTCTTCTGAAACTCTCCTGAACTGATAGTAAAGGGATTTTTCAAAAAGGCGTAAAGGAAAATAAGTTGGGGTGAGATAACAATAAGAAAACTTTGAAAGTAGAAAGTGTACAGATGAATAGTTTATTAATAGCTTCAAGGAGATAACTCTATAGAGGCAATAAGAAAATGAAGAAGCAACTGGATTTATGTATTTTAATCCTCAATAATTGGCTGCCCCTAGGCATGCCTGGAACCAGGTGTAAAGAGGGGGACTGATATCAAGGGGATTGGTTGAAGGTCTGTAAATATTTTTTTTTTTTTAGAGACAGAGTTTCACTTTATTGCCCTCAGTAGAGTGCCGTGCTGTCACAGCTCATAGCAACCTCCAACTCCTGGGTTTAGGTGATTTTCTTGCCTCAGCCTCCCAAGTAGCTGGGACTACTGGTGCCCACTACAATGCCCAGCTATTTTTTTGTTTCAGTTTGGCTGGTGCCAAGTTTGAACCTGCCACTCTTGGTATATGGGGCTGGCACCCTACTCATTGAGTCACAGGTACTGCCTGAAGGTCTGTAAGTATTTAGATCTTGAATCTTCTTTCCTATTCTGTCCAGCTAGGTAACTTCCACATCCCAGCTAAAGATGAGAGGTTTTTTACTAGAAACACAAAGTAGAAAAAGATCACTGTGTTTGCAAACACCAAGAACAATTGAGGGTACAAACACCAGCACCAGCACCACTGGGAACAGAGGAATCCAGAGGATCCTGCATCTTGCCTGCTTGTCTGCCTGGTTCCCAGTACATTGGAAGCTGTATTTTATCTTTCAAGCAAGAGGCTGGAAAAGCCTTTTTTGAGGGATCTAATCAGCCCAAGAAAAAAAGGAAAAATGTTATCGAGTTTAAAAGTTTATTGGGATAAAATCATCAAAGAAACATGCCACCTGTATTACTCTAGAGTGACAAAGCCAGTTCACGAGACCCATCCACACACACACTGGGTGCCTTTAGACATCTAGTCCTAATGTCAGGGTGATGACTAAGGAGAATCAGAGGCACAAAGAAAGCCTCTAAAGGAAAAATAGACACCAGGATAAAGAAATGGAAAAAGGCAACTTGATAGAACGGGAATTACGCAGAGAAGAGAAAAAATAAAACCACTTTAGCATATTTTTAGAGAAAGAAGAGAATATATTGCTATCCTGAAACAAGTACAAGTACATGGTATTTTAAAAAGGAACATTCAGAGAAAAATATCATTTAGACGTCATAACTGTAGTGGCAGGAAATAAAAACACAATGGAAGGCTTGGGAGGTAAAGTTAAGACAGTCTCAGAGAAAGTAGAGTCAAATTGCACAGGCTAGAAAACAAGAGTGAAAAAGTTAAAAATTTAGAGGACCTGTTCTGAATGTAGTATGTTATAATATGACTAATACCTGAATAATAATAGCAAGGCTAATACCTGAGTAATAGTTCCAGAGTGAGTGAGCAAGGGATAAAATCATCAAAGGAATAAAGTAAGGAAACGTTCCATAGCTGAAGGATATGAATCTGCAGATTAAAATAGCCAGTGAATGCTCAAACAGTGAATGCTAACAGACCCACACCCTAACAGACTCACATCCTTGAAAAAATTTTAAACACTGGGTGGCGCCTGTGGCTCAAGGCATAGGGCGCTGGCCCCGTATATTGGGGGTGGCATGTTCAAACCTGGCCCCAGGCCAAAAAAAAAAAAAAATTTTTTTTTTTTTGAGCACTAGGGCTAAAAGAAGATCCTACAAGTTTCCAGGAAAGAAAAAAAAAAAAAAAAGGTGGGTTGCATGCAAAAGATAAGCAATCAAAATGACTTTTGACTTCTCAGTGGCAACACCAGAAATTAGGGCTGCTCAAATTTTGATGCAAAATGATTAGCAATGACACCCAGAGAAATTATCAATGATACGTGTGGACAGAATAAAGACATTTTCAGACGTGAAGTGTCTAAAGATATATACTGTTTCCTGGGATGCTGTTGGAGGATTGACTCCACCAAACCAAGGTGATCAACTAAGACAGAAGACAGAGGACAGGAATGCAAGAGATTGACAAGGGAATCCTAGGACAATTCCAGGATATATCCAGGGTGGCTCACAAGGCTTTGAGAGAGAGAGTGAGAGTGCTTTTTTTATTTTTTCATATTTCAGGTTAATGTGAGAGTACAACTAAGTCACAATGTTTGTATTTGTTATGTAGTTCTTTAAAAAATGAATATGAAAGATAGAGCACAACTATAGTTCAGGATGAAGGAGAGAAATGGAGTGGGAAGGGAAGGGAGGGGAGAGTTTTGATAGAGGGAGGGTAAATAGGGGACCACACCTATGGGGCATATTGCAAGGGTACAAGTCAAATCTACTAATTGTAGAACATAAATGTCTTAACACAATAATCAAGTAAATGAGGCAAAAGCTATATTAATTAGTTTGATGTAACTGTGGTATATGTACACCATGGAATACTATGTAGCCATTAAGAAGGATGGAGAATTTACATCCTTCATGTTCACATGGATGGAGCTGGAGAATGTTCTTCTGAGCAAAGTATCACGAGAATGGAGAAAAAAGTATCCAATGAAAAATATATTTGAATATAGTTGTTATAGAGGGAGAGGAGAGATGGGCAAGGATATTATAACAGCTTCATAAAAACTATGGTAACTCAGTGAGAAGTTATTTGTCAAGAGTATAGCACAAAGCTTAGAATGTTAAATCCTTATAAATACTGGCACCAAAAATGTGTGTATACATGTTCTCTAGTCCTTAGAATCCCTCATCCTTTAAGATTTATTATAAGCTTTCTATGATCACTTCTATGACTCTCACTTCTGCCCAAATGAACAGCAGTGTGGAACATTCACAGTCCTTTTTTTTTTTTTTTGGCTAGGGTTGGGTTTGAACCTGCCACCTTTGGCATATGGGGCCAGTGCCCTACTTTTTTGAGCCACAGGCACCGCCCCATTCATGGCACTTTTTAAGCTGCTGTTTCACTTTGCTATCTCTGGATTCAAGTGCCTGTCTTCACTTTGGAAGACTTTGGAAGCTATTTTCATAATAAGCTTGCTAATAAATGCCATTGAATTTCGTGTACTCTTGACTTTCCATTTCTAGAAGCTCTTTCACTCCCTCTGCATCTTTCTGTAGTCTGCATTTCTTAGTCTACACATGTTTGAAACAGTATTTTTCTTAATGAAGCTCTACATATTTATATAGAGCTTCATATATAAATATGAATTTATATTCTTTATATATTCCCTAATTGATATTTAAAAATATTTATTCATTTTAGTTGATTCCAGATAAATAGAACCTAAATGTAATTTTCCAATTTTTTTTTCCTCAAATCACCATCACCTTAGTGTGCAACAACCAAAACTATCGGATGGAGAAATCATCTGTCTGTGATGCTTTTTCAAAAACTCACCGGTCCTATTCTAACTACTAGATGGCACCAAGTTACTAAGAGTAGACCCTTCCAGACTCTGTGGGGTCATTTTTTTTTTCTATTAATCATTTCTGAAAGCAAAGACAACAATTGCAACTACTGATTAAAACAAGAAATGTGCTCTTTTGACTGAAGGTTGCACTCACTACAACAGGACTGTCTTGTGTTTCCATGTTGCTAGAATACTAACTTTCTGGAATCTTGCCAAGGATAGCCCTCTCTGTATCCATCATTGTGTAGTATTTATGATCCTTTATTTGGTGATTTTTTTTTTTTTGTAGTTTTTGGCTGGGGTCAGGTTTGAACCTGCCACCTCTGGTGTATGGGGCCAGCGCCCTACTCCTTGGAGCCACAGGTGCCACCCCTGGTAATTTCTTTTTATTTCCCCTAGACTAAGAGACATTTATAATTCCCTCCTACTTCCTTCTCTTTGCTCTTTCACTAACATTTATTAAGTCTTTACTGTGTGGTCTCTATTATTGTCTGAGCCACTGTGAGATGTAAATGTGTATAATCTCTAACTTCAAGATCCTTACAACTGATAAAAGCTATTCTGATAATATTTTCATATAAGTCAATCATGTTTCCTTTTTTATTTAAAATCATGGTTAACTCTGCCCAATAACAATACAATCCCATCTCTCTTCTTTTCACCAAAGAGGATATCTAGTTGGATCTATGGATAGTGATCTGGCTTTGCCTTTTCACATTTTAAGCCAAGGATCTTTTTCTCTCCTGTTAGGATTTGGAAGTTCTGCTTTCAAATTGCAGTGTCAGAGATCAAATGAATCAATTTCTAAAGCTTGAGAATGAAGCAATAGAGAAGGACTTCTGCAATAGGATTTAGAAATCATTAAAACAAATGGAAGGGGAGAAAAGAAAAAGATCTTGATTGGTCTCAAGAAATACACAAATCAGAGAGTGCACTGTTTTGAGATGTTTTCACAAGGTCACCTCCAGGAAAGCCCAGTCTGTGGAGAATGCACCCTTTTATTTATGGAATCAGTGAGCTGCTTGTAAAGAACTGGGTTGAAAAAAATACCATTTTTTTTTTTAAACAATGAAAATGCTGCCTTCTTATTTGACTGGAGAGATAGCAACTTTAGCTCACCCTCATCTTGCCCTGGGACTGCCACATCTGCAGCTGAGACTTCCCTGAGTCTCATATAAAAGGATAGACAGATGGAAGTCCTAACCTTTATAAAGGGTATACCACTTTAACACAGGTGGGAATTTAATCAATTAAAAAATAAAGCCATTTACTCAGTGGTCTTTTCTCCTGAACAGGATAATTTTTTTGCCTATAGGCAAGCAGAAATTATTTTAATGTTTCTTTAGCTATTTTTAGGTCACACAAAAAAACAAAAATATTGCCCACAGTGTCAGTGGATGCTTGTCTTCAATTAGTTCTGATACACAAGTGAATTTTCAGAAAGGGGGGAAAATACCCTTATCAGATAGTCTCAATCAGAATCCTGAATATATGTTCCTAGCAATTTGGGTAGGAAAAAGACACTCCTTGCAGTACAATTATGTATATTGTAGCATCATTACTTTTGTGATATTTTGAAGGATTAGAGATTAAATATGGTTTAGTCAAAAATCTTTGGCTCATTAAAAAAGATGGAGATTTTACACCTTTGTATTAACCTGGATAGAGTTGGGATACGTTCTTCTTAGTAAAGTATCTCCAATGTACTCAGTTCTAATATGAAGCCAGTAGATGATCTAATACACACCCCAATAAAAGAAAAACTCAAATCAATTCATGGTGGGGGGTGGGGAACAAGGAAGCAAGGAGAGGGGAGGAGCTGGGACTAGGGGGTCACAGGTATGGCACAACTCTTGGGAGCAGGAGACCTAACAACTGCAATGAATGTAATCTAATTCTTTGTACCCTCAATGTGCCTGAAACAATAAAAATAAATTAATAGAAAAAAATTAAGGAGGGATCTACAAAAAATGTCAAGATATGTACAACGATCTATACATCAGAACAGGATGACCTTTCTCAAAATTTAAAAAGCTCTTAATTAATGTTTATATAAATACTGTTTTGTGTCATACTCTAAAAGCAAAATGAGAAAAGATGGATAAATATTTGTTGGCTGAATAAGGAAATGAACAGGGGTGGAATTATTTTCCTTCAATTTCATGAAATTCCCTGAAGTTTCCATGATAAGCATTGGATTGCCGTAGATAATAGCTCCACCAAAGGCATCGTGGGAATGGAGGAATAGCTCTAGAAATTTTGTCCTTGAGGACTCAAATGATAATATTTCTACTTATTTTTTCTTTTACTTCTTAAACTTATTTTTGTTTATATGTTGAGAAGCCTGGAATTTTTGGAAAGTCTTTTTAAGTCTCTATGACACATTTGGTTCAACTTTTTAAATACATCTTAAGTATGCCTCATTTTCACCATTCTTATGCCTGATATATAATTTATAACATATGATCAATAAATCAATCTCTATCAAGAGATATACTTTCTGTCTTGCCCAGGCTGGTCTGAAATGCCTGGCCTCAAGTGATGCTCCTGCCTCAGTCTCCTGTGTAGCTAGGATCCTAGGTGTGGTCATTGCTCCCAGCTGGAAGTGCTTCTTGAGTCAAGGAGTGAGAATACCATGACTGTAACCAGACGTTCACTGAAAGGCTTGAGGAAGGGAGATGGCCTTGCATAAAATAGTACTTTCTTATTTTATATTTTTTTGTACTGAATATCAAAATGGAAGAGGAAATTTTCTAAGTTTTATTTTTTGTCCTGTGCAACATGCCTGTTTTATCCTCCGGGGCATGCCTTAGCTCCATCTCCAATGCAACACTTTTCAAAGCAAATTTACTGGACCAGGTGTTGTGCCCCAAGCCTATGATCCTAGAACTTTGGGAAGCTGAGGCAAGGCGGTCCCCTGAAGTCAGGATTTAAAGCCCAGCCTGAGTAATATAGATCCTCTAGAGACACACACACACACAACAATTTTAGCTGGGCGGGGAGGTGGACCTGTAATCCAATCTAAATAGGAGGCCGAGGGAGGAGGATTCCTTGAGCCCAGAAGTCTGAGGTTGCTGTGAGATGTGATGAAGTACTGCACTTTAGCTAGAGTGACAAAGCCAAACTCTGTGTCAAAAAACAAATAAACAAAAATCAAAAACAAAAAGAGAAAGAAAGGAAATTTACCATCTTTCCCCTTAATCCCTTGTCCTTTGCATTCCCTTTTAATTATGATGTTATTTTTTAGGGATTAACTTTTAAAACTGGGTGTCAGATTTTTCACAGTTGCCAAAATTCTTTAATATACTTCTCAGATTCATCCCTTCCTTTCTATTCTAAGTGCTGTTACCCAAGTCTAGATACCTATATTTCAAGCTTAAATAATTGATAGAGATTTGTAATTCAACTAATGACCAAAATTACACATGCTCACCTGGCCTGCAACTATGGGACAACTTCAGTAACCCTGAGCCTTTTGTTATTCGTCTGTCTTTGGTATTTGAGGGCATTGAAAACTGACAGACCAACTTTTTCTCTGTGTCTCCAATTACTGCCCCAAAGGAACTTTTTGCCCCATTAAAACCACAAACACCTTTGACATTAGGTTCATGACCTGCCCTCTCCCTTCAAAGGGCATGCAATTAAGCAATCTAGTTCAGCTACTTATAGATACATTTTACAAAATAAAAATAAATACTCTAATTGCCAATGAAACCATCATTTATTGGAACCCAATTTCAGTAAGAAGCAAATAACAAGGGAAATGACTAATAGTAGAATAATTCACTGCACATAGAAATAGCACAGTAATTGGCTCTGGGGCTGGGGGGAACAAGATACTCTTAATTGTCCCCCAAATTGAAAACTGAGAGTTTATGGCAGAGGAAAAGAAGCATCAGTCAACAATCCTATCTTTTGTGGATAATGGACTGGGAGGGAGTCAAACTCTGTACACATAGGCTTGGGTCGTGTGATAAAGGATATTATAAATGCATTTACTGAATTGAAATCTATTTCTGATATTTATGAATAAAAAATGAATAAAATGAATAAAAATGTCTATTCATCTCCTATTTGTAAAGAACATTTAGCCAATTTTGTAAAAGAAGCATCTGACTGTTTAGGAGTGAGTCATTTAGAATTCATCATAGTCTTCCCTACCACAACCAGAACTAATTTAGGGAAAGAATGATTTTGGAGGAAAGTCTAATTTCATCATAATTGTGGATTAAGTGACAGATAAGCTGTATCTACACAAAGGATCCCATTAAATGGGGAAATTATTATATTGTGCATGGAGCTGAATTAGTACATTTAGATCATATTTTATTTGTTGCATTTAAGTGAAAAAAATGCTGAGGATGTTGCCTCTGAATATCCAATACTATTTTGAAGTTCAATTGTTAAAAAATCAAAATTAACTCTGAGGTTTGTTTGCAAGTATTTCAATTGAAGTTAAATTCAAAATCTAAAATAAATGGGGATTATTTAAAGGATTCTAATATGAAATCATACATTTTTGCAAAAAGAAAAGAGGGGGACAACCAAGTGGACAAAATATATTTCAGTTAAAAACATTGTCATTATTATAGCAGCTTGACGACAGGGTATATAAAACTTAACCAAAAATAACAAAAGAAAATGTGGAATATTGAGCAAGCTCTTAGACCTTTGACAAGTATGTTTTGAATTTTAAAATATGCATTTTGGTTGAAGCCATTTAAAAGTTAATGTTTTGAACTATAACATTTGATGAGATGAAAATGTAATTGATGAATTGAAAAGAAGACACAATAAAGGCTGATGCAGTCCCCTGGTTTAGCTCTTCCTCTCGTGAAGTTACATCTCTGGACTCACTTCGGCTATCTCAGGACAATAAACTGTTTCATTATTTTGTGACTGTCATGTAAACTGGGTTTGAA
Organism: Galago senegalensis; assembly: GCA_963575145.1. Classification (NCBI taxonomy): domain Eukaryota; kingdom Metazoa; phylum Chordata; class Mammalia; order Primates; family Galagidae; genus Galago; species Galago senegalensis. The sequence continues at coordinate 39,556 of CAUYTI010033716.1, forward strand.
ACAGGGAACTGAGTTAGATAGGTGAGCTTAGGAGGATGTGACCCAGGGAGATTTGGCAAGTTCTTGTGGGAAATGTAGGTATTAGGAGGACTCAATGGCAGGTTTGGGAACAAAGCGCAGTGAGGCCAAGAATGTGGTCTCAGCAGTGTGATGGTCAGTGGCTTGGTAAGATCAGTGGTAAAGCAGTGTGATCTCAGCAGCATGATGGATGGTAGGATCAGTGGTAAAGCAGTGTGGTCTCAGCAGCGCAATGGATGGTAGGATCAGTGGTAAAGCAGTGTGATCTCAGCAGCGTGATGGATGGTAAGATCAGTGGTAAAGCAGTGTGGTCTCAGCAGCATGATGGATGGTAGGATCAGTGGTAAAGCAGTGTGGTCTCAGCAGCGAGATGGATGGTAGGATCAGTGGTAAAGCAGTGTGATCTCAGCAGCATGATAGATGGTAGGATCAGTGGTAAAGCAGTGTGGTCTCAGCAGCTTGATGGATCGTAGGATCAGTGGTAAAGCAGTGTGGTCTCAGCAATGTGATGGATGGTAGGATCAGTGGTAAAGCAGTATGGTCTCAGCAGTCTGATGGTCAGTGGCTTGGTAGGATCCGTGGTAAAGCAGTGTGGTCTCAGCAGCATGACGGATGGTAGGATCAGTGGTAAAGCAGTGGTCTCAGCAGTGTGATGGTCAGTGGCTTGGTAGGATCAGTGGTAAAGCAGTGTGGTCGCAGCAGTGTGATGGTCAGTGGTTTGGTAGGATCGGTGGTAAAGCAGTGTGATGGTCAGTGGCTTGGTAGGATCAGTGGTAAAGCAGTGTGGTCTCAGCAGTGTGATGGACGGTAGGATCAGTGGTAAAGCAGTGTGGTCTCAGCAGCGTGATGGTCGGTGGCTTGGTAGGATCAGTGGTAAAGCAGTGTGATGGTCAGTGGCTTGGTAGGATCAGTGGTAAAGCAGTGTGGTCTCAGCAGTGTGATGGATGGTAGGATCAGTGGTAAAGCAGTGTGATCTCAGCAGTGTGATGGATGATAGGATCATTGGTAAAGCAGTTTGGTCTCAGCAGCATGATAGATGGTAGGATCAATGGTAAAGCAGTGTGATCTCAGCAGCGTGATAGATGGTAAGATCAGTGGTAAAGCAGTGTGATCTCAGCAGCATGATAGATGGTAGGATCAGTGGTAAAGCAGTGTGGTCTCAGCAGCATGATGGATGGTAAGATCAGTGGTAAAGTAGTGTGGTCTCAGCAGCATGATGGATGGTAGGATCAGTGGTAAAGCAGTGTGGTCTCAGCAGTGTGATGGATGGTAAGATCAGTGGTAAAGCAGTGTGGCCTCAGCAGTGTGATGAATGGTAGGATCCGTGGTAAAGCAGTGTGGTCTCAGCAGCATGATGAATGCTAGGATCAGTGGTAAAGTAGTGTGGTCTCAGCATTGTGATGGTCGATTGCTTGGTAGGATCAGTGGTAAAGCCGGCTAACAAAAGTGAAGGGCAACAGGGGATGAGGCTTGCACTGAGGAGCCTGCAAGCCAGTAACGCTCAGGCGGCATCCGACACCATCTGGGTGGACACCACAGCAGAGACAGCCCCGCCCACACGCTGTGCGCACAACGGGACAATAGTCTTGGGATCTCTAAACATTTTTTACGTCCGTATTTCTAACAATAAAAACCAAAACGAGCACTCACATTCTGTGTGCGTGTATTTATTTATGTACTGTACGTATGGATGTCTTAGAGACATTTGTTAATACCTGATGGAAACAAAATGGTATTCAATTTTTAAAACCAGGGAATAGATTTTGAAATTTAGAAATGGCCACTGCCACAGGCACCTTTTCCCTCAGGCCAGCTGTGACGATTTGAGTTTGACCTGCAGGCAGCCTTCCTGAGCCCCCAAAACTGGTCCAGAATACTCGCACTTCACAGGGACTCTTGTGATTTTTTGAGACGGGACAACAGATTGCCAGGGTCTAGAAGGCGGAGCATGTTAGTAACAGGATAGATGGCAAGATAGTGGGCTAGATCATCCCCCCTGGGGAATACTAGTGTAGACCGGCAGTTTTGGGTGTGCAGAAGAGGTGGATTGCTGGACACCAAGTGTAATCTGGACCTGCGGAAACTGCCAGAAAAATTTCTGCGCAGCTGATGAAGCGTCGGATAGCTTCAGTGGTAACCAGCCCCTTCCCCATGGAAGATTACAATTCCAGGTTAGAGGGGGGATTTGAGTCTCACCTCACAATTCCAATACTAGGTGTTTTATGGAAAAACTGGTAAAGCTGAACTCTGGAGTGGAATTTGGTAATCAGATAGAGTGCCATCTGGAGTGGCACAGCTGGGGCCAGGCAGTGGGAGGGACAAGCAGATGGGAAGCAGACATTTTTTGAAATTTGGGAAATGGTTACTGCCACAGGCACCTTTGCCAATGGGACAGAAGGGGTGATTTGAATCTCACCTGCAGGCAGCCGGCAGCCATCCTGCACCCAAAGCAGGTCCAGGATACCTGCACTTCAGGGGAAATGTTGCAGAGAGAATTTGTGAAACCTGCCTGTGAAGTTTTTTCTTGATACTGGCGGAATCAACAACTTCCTAGGGTCTAAGCGCCAAGCCAGTAGCCAGGCAACCACCAAAAACACTACAAGCTGTGAATCAGGTGGAAGCCTGGGACCTTCTCACAGCGCCACCTGGTGTCCAGATAGTATATAGCAACATAAATATATTTTTATTATAGTTGATCCCTATGGCATACATATAGTCTTATGTATATACATATGAATAATATTTTTGTTGTTTGTACTTTTTTCTTTTATTTGATCATTATTTTTGCTCTTTTGCATTTTTCTTTTCTTGTAGGAGTTATTGTTAATTTTCTTCTTAAATTATTATTAATGCTATTTTTTTTTCTTTTCCTCTTCTTCCCTTCTTATGGTTGCTGAGAGGGCTTATATCAGGCTATTAGAATTTTTTATTATTATTTTATTATTGTTATTATTTATCTTCTTTATTTTATTTTATTTTATTTTTGTCTGTTTATTTGTTTCTGATTGTCTGTGCATCTGTGGTCTTGTGTGTCTGGTAGCTTCTTTGTTTATTTGTTCATTTTGTTTCAACAGGTCTAATGTTTTGCTAAATCCTCAGGTTGGCTATTTTCCCTAACTCCAATTGCTATATCCAATAAGAACAAGGGGGACTGGGGAATGATGGCTGACTGGAGCCAGCTTTCAACAGACGCTCCAGTCCAGTGGGAGAGATAAGGGCCAGAAAGAACCCAACAAAGCTGAAGGGCAGGAACTGAGCTGTGAGAAGAGATAGATAATTGCACGTCTTCTCTGCCAAGGCAAACTGTGACTCCAGGGAAACAAATTTCAGGTACAGAACTCATCCCAAAGAGGACATGTGTCTGTCCCCTCCCCCAAGAGAGTTGCTTGCTTGCTGTGGGATCTCTACTAGTGAGCAGTGAACTGAGGTTCTCTTCTCTCACCCCCCCCACCCCAAGAGTGACTTTCTGGAAGCTGGAACTCCTTCTCCAAAGAGTCCCTGCTGTGAGCCCAGGAATTTCCCTTGTCTAGCAGGAAGTTTGAACAAATATTTTCCTTGCCACCTCGAACTTTCAGTCTACCCTTCCCCCCTTGCCTGTTGGTATAGAAGTCCAACCCCTGAAGAGACCAGAATGTCCACACTTCTTGGCTAGGTCTGGGGATTGCATTGAAAATGGCAGCACAGCTACACTGTATCTATCTGTGAATCCGGTAACAGTGCAGAAAGACACAGAGGGGAAGGTGTCCTATCTGGCCTGGCTCTGAGAAAGTGTATCTCAGCAGTGGGTGGAGGCTTGGGTCTCTGCGCAATGGGTGGAGACTTAGGAACTGCTGAGATGCATGAACCAAAGTGGAGACACCTCCCACCCAACATCAGCATTAATAGAGCAATCCTGCTGTGGTCTAATTTCAGAGAGTCACCTCCCCAACTCTGTGGTCTGCCAAAAGGAACCGGACCTTGCCCTATGGGGATACCAGAACAGCAGAATTGTGGCAGCAAAGGAGTGGTGGCTGAAGGAGAAATACATTTGCTGTCTGGATATCCTCAGGTTTGGATTGTGCTCAGGTGGAACACTCCTCAGTTGCCATGAAGTACCTGAGGCATGCAGGATTCATTGCCCCCTGCTGAATGATGGCAGAAGGTGGTAGCTGAGAGGAGGAAGCATTGACTTTACTTTGATTCTGGCAGGTGCAAGGCCATCCCACATTTGCTTAATGAACAGAACTGGGCCACAGAGACTGGCGGTGGGGTTATGAAAGACTGGGGTTAACAGAGTCTGGTGGTGAAGGGGGAGTAAGGTGAGGAAAGAGGCATCAGCCCCGTTCATCCAAACCTTCTACTGGACAGGACTTTCTGACTCTTTGGAGCACCAGAGCAAGCCACACTTGAGCTACCAGTAGACTCCTGCTATCTAGTTGCTAGAAACCATTTGAACTCTCCTGCTAGAGAGTGGGTGCTGATTGGGATAATTGGTTTGGAATTCTTTAACTGGACAAACCAACCAAGGACCCTCCAAGGTGGTACCCTGGTTTTGTTGTAGTGGGGAACTTTGATTTTCCTCTTCCAGTTGTTCCCTGTCGGGGGTAGGATGTCTTAGTTGCTTTTATTTCTCCATAGCTGAGATTTCAACCCAGAGTCACTGATTCACTAGGATGAGACAGAGGTCAGCTTAATACAAGACAGAGCCACATAGGCCCACCACACCAAGCAGGTCTCCAGAGTCTCAGGGTATAATACTGTATGGGTCCTTTGCAAAACTGTAGAGGAAAAGTTGCAGTCACCAGCCCCAGCTCTTTGGTAAAGGGCTGGTCAACCACAACCCCAGAAGTCCCCAATCCATTTTTAACCTACCTGCTCATGTAGCCAAATGGAGAAAAACAATCATGGGGTGAAATCAGCATATTGCCAGAGAGGGCAATATGAATAATCAGAACAGATCAACTCCCCCAAGGAATGACAAGCCAACCACACCAGAGGATCCCATTCATAAACAGATGGCTGAGATGTCAGAAATTGAATTTAGAATTTAAATGGCAAATGAGATTAACAGAATGTAAGTAAAATTGGAATTACAAATTCTAGGAATAATTCAAAAGCTGTCTCAAGAATTCAAAGACAAAATCACTAAAGATTTTAACACATTGAGAAAAGAAGTTGCAGCCTTCCAAGTTATCAGAAATATAGTAGAAATCTCTCAGTAACAGAATGGAACAGGCAGAAGAAAGGATCTCTGACACTAAAGACAAAGCCTTTGAATGCACCCAAACACACAAAGAGGAAGAGAAATGGAGAGCAAAAATGGATCATTCTCTCAGAGAGCTCTGGGACAAGTCCAAGAAAACTAATATTGCCTTATGGGAATCCCTGAAGATGATGAGGTTGCTTCAAAAGGTTCAGATGTTCTTTAAGAGATAATCAAGGAAAACTTCCCAAACATCGCAAGAGATGCTGAAATTCAGATAGCAGACAGTTTCAACACCCCAGCATGTCTCAACCCAAATAAAGCATCTCCCAGACATACTATAATTAATTTTACCAAAGTTAATATGAAGGATAAAATACTGCAAACAGCCAGATGTAAGAAACCTACAAGGGGAAGAATATTAGAATGACTGCAGATCTCTCTGCTAAAACTTTTCAAGCTAGAAGAGGATGGTCATCTACCTTCAATCTCCTAAAACAAAACAATTTTCAACCCAGGATCCTATATCCAGCTAAATTGAGTTTCATTTATGATGGAGAAATTAAATACTTTAATGATATTCACATGCTAAAGAAATTTGCCATAACTAAACCAGCTCTCCAGGATATTCTCAGACCTATTCTCCATAATGACCAGTGCAATCCTCCACCAGAAAAGTAAACTAACTCAGAAACTATTGATCAAACTCCAACTACCACAGTAGTGAAAAGATTAAAAATGTCCACTGGACTTTTGATAAATTCAACAGCCAGAATAATACCAGACTTATCATTACTCTCAATTAATGTGAATGGCTTAAATTGCCCTATAAAGAGGCACAGGTTGGCTGACTGGATTCACTAACTGAGGCCAGATATCTGCTGCGTACAAGAATCTCATCTTAACCTCAAAGATAAATATAGACTCAAGTTGAAGGGATGGTCATCTACATTTCAGGAAAATGGAAATTAGAAAAAAGTAGGTGCTGCAATTTTATTTGCAGATACCATAGGCTTTAAACCAACAAAAGTAAGGGAAATAAGGATGGTCATTTCATATTTGTTAAGAGTAACACTCAACATGATGAGATTTTAATTATTAATATTCATGCTATTCATGCACCCAACCAGGATGCTCCTCAATTTATAAAAGAGACTCTAACTGACATGAGCAACTAGATTTCCTCCAGCCCCAGAATAGCTGGAGATTTTAACACCCCTTTGGCTGTGTTGGATAGATCCTCCAATAAGAAACTAAGCAAATAAATTTTAGACTTAAAATTAACCATTCAACAATTGGATTTAACAGACATCTATAGAACATTTCATCCTAACAAAACTGAATACACATTCTTCTCATCAGCCTATGGAACATGCTCCAAAATTGATCACATCTTATGTCACAAGGCTAACCTCAGAAAATTTAAAATAATAGGAATTATTCCTTGTGTCTTCTCAGACCATCATGGAATAAAAGTTAAACTCAGTAACTACAGGAATCTGCAAACTCAAACAAAGACATGGAAACTAATCTTATGCTAAATGATAGCTAGGTCATAGATGAGATTAAGAAAGAAACTACCAAATTTTTGGAGCAAAATGATAATGAAGACATGAACTTGCAGAACCTCTGGGATACTGCAAAGGTAGTCTTAAGAGGGAAATTTATAGCATTTCAAGCCTTCCTCAAGAAAATGGAAAGACAGGAAATCAACAACTTAATGGGACAGCTCAAGCAATTGGAAAAGGAAGAACATTCCAACCCCAAAACCAGCAGAAGAAAAGAAATAATAAAATTAGAGCAGAATTAAATAAAATTGAAAATAAAAGTATTATACAACAGATCAATGAACCAAAAACTTGTTTTTTTGAAAAGCTCAATAAAATAGATAGATCTTTGGCTAATCTAACCAGAAATAAAAGAGCAAAATCCCTAATTTCATCAATCAGAAATGACAGAGATGAGATAACCACAGACTTTACAGCAATTCAAAAAATACTTAATGTATATTACAAAAAACTCTATTCTCAGAAATATGAAAATCTGAAGGAAAGTGACCAATACTTGGAATCATCCAACCTTCCTAGATGGAGCAAGGAAGAAGTAGAAATGTTGAACAGACCTTTATCAAGTTCTGAAATAGCATCAACTATACAAAATCTTCCCCAAAAGAAAAGTCTGGGAACAGATGGCTTCACATCAGAATTCTACCTAACCTTTAAAGAGGAACTAATACCCATATTACTTAACCTTTTCCAAAACAGAAAAAAAAGGAATTCTTCCCAACACAGTCTATGAAGCAAATGTCACTCTGATCCCCAAACCAGGAAAAGACCCAACAAGAAAAGAAAATTGTAAAATTATGGACCAATGTCTCTAATGAATATTGATGCAAAAATATTCAACAAGATCCTAGCAAACAGAATCCAGAAACACATCAAACAAATTATACACCATGACCAAGTGGGTTTCATCCCAGACTCTCAAAGCCTTTCCATATATGTAAATCTATAAATATAATTCATCAAATAAACAAATTAAAAAAATAAAGACCATATTGTTCTCTCAATTGATGCAGAAAAAGCTTTTGATAATATTCAGCATCCTTTTATGATCAGAACACTTAAGAAAATAGGTATAGAAGGGTCATTTCTTAAACTGATAGAGGCCATCTGCAGCAAACCTACAGCCAATACTATATTGAATGGAGTTAAGTTGAAATCATTTCCACTCAGATCAGGAGCCACGCAAGGTTGCCCATTGTCTCCAATACTTTTTAACATTGTAATGGAAGTCTTAGCCATTGCAATCAGGCAAGAAAAGGTGATGAAGGGTATACAAATAGGGTCAGAGGAGATCAAACTTTCACTCTTCACAGATGATATGATCATATACCTTTGGCTAACTTTCTCAAAATACTCCCTCTAGAAATGCTTTGAGTGTTCCTCAAAACTGGCACCATGACCTTTGCTCTGGGTGGGTCCACTTTTGCTCTGACTGGACCACTTCCACTTTTTGGTGGCCATTGCTTTGACCTTGCTGACAAAGCCACGTTTCATCTGTTGCAGTTCTTTGAAGAAATGCTGTAGGACCTTGGTCACATTTGTTTGAATTTCCCTTGAAAGGTCTCCTCTTATGTGCAGGTGATCTGACTGAAAAGGTTTAGGCATTCATCATTTAGGAACATCATTTAGGAATGTTCATTTAGCTCTCATTTCTCACTGAGAAATGTGTAAGCTAAACCAACTGATATATCTGTGCTCTTCGCTATTGTTTCTGCTGTTACCATCAACTTATCATAAGCATCAACGATTTCACCATTCTTCCACCTGATCTTCACCATAAATTTTATGTTTGTTTTTGCTTCATTTTTAACAGAATTCATGTTGCTTTGATAGGGGCTCTTATTAAACTGGTATCTTAACTTTCTTAGTGCCTTAAACTAGATTTGTTCAGATCTATTATAACAAGTTTATTTTGGTGCAAATGGTTGCAGAAATCTATATATAACTTTTTGAAATGCACATTTCCATGAACTTTTTGAAGAACCTTTGTATGCATGACATTCTAGAATGTCTCATCTTAAATAGTTGTTTATGACCTTTTATAGGCTTTAGAGCCTCTTGTAGTTGCCTATTTCTTTCCTCCTGCTATGACCGAATTTCTCTGGAGTTATTGTGAATTTTTCCATTTACTTTTTAATCCATTGTAATATGACTCTCTCACCACACCACTAAAATGTTTTTGGTAAAAACCGTACTGAATTAATCTTCCTTGCATAGCTCAGTATCCTTTGATATATTGTCCATGATTTCTCTATTGAAACACTTTAAACACTTTCCTCCCCTGACTCTTATTACTCCATTTTCTAGTTTCCCTACTATCTCTTTAACTGATCATTCCTAGACTTCTATTTCCTTGAATGCTAAAGTTTGGATTTTCTCAGGGCTCATCTTATGCTAACTACATGTAATTTTTTTGGGAAATCTCTCCTATACTACATTTGAAATACAATCTATAGGCCAAATGCTCATTTACAGTTCAGATCTCTGTTTTGAATTGCATAGGCATGTAGTCAACTGATATGTCCATGTGTATGTCTTATAGGGAGGTCAAATTTGGCATTTCCCCTCCATTTAACAAAACATACAATAAACATATTACTTTCCAAATTTTCTGTACCTCCAACAAATGGCACCATTATATTTCCAGATGTGAAAGTCAAAATTGGCATGTTAATACTTCTTATGCCCCAATTAAAAATCAAACAATATCCATCCTAACTCCCAAATAGTTATAAAAGGGAATATCTGTTCTAAGTCTCAAACATCTCCCTGAGTTTTTACCTCTTTCCATTTCTACAACTATTCTCATAGTCAAAACAACTATTTATTCTTCCTTAGACTATTCCTTGAATTTTGTATTATTTCTTTCATTAAACCATAACTGTGTACATTTATGAGATAAAATGTACTGATTTGATATACAATGTAGAGTGCTTACATGAAACCAATTAACATAACTATCACTTCACTTACTTATTTGTTGTGGTAAGATATTTGTACTCTACTCTTAATATTTTTGAAATGTACCATTGCATTGTGGATAATAGGTGAGGTCCCATCAAATACACTCCCTCTTCTGACCCTTACCCCACCTTCCCCTCTTGTTCCTCTTCCCTCCTTCTTTCTGGACTATAGTTGTGTTTTATCATTCATATGAATGTGTAGGTTATTATATATTGGTTTCATAATATTATTGAGTACATTGAATACTTTTTCTTCCATTCCTGAGATATTTTACTAAAAATATTTCAGTTAATGTAAATGTAAAAGACATAAACTCTCCATCCTTTTTCATGTCTGCATAGTATTGTATGCTATACATATGCCACAATTTGTTAATCCATTCATGGGCTGCTGGGCATTTGGGTAGCTGCCATGACTTGGCAATTATGAATTGGGTTGTAATAAATATTCTGGTGCAAATGTCTTTTTTGTAAAATGATTTTTGGTCATCTGGGCATATACCTAGTAGAGGAATTGCAGGATCAAATGATATGTCTAATTTTACTTCCTAGAGTATTCTCCAAACTTCTTTCTAAAAAAGCTGTAATAGCTTGCATTCCCATCAGCAGTGCAGGAGTGTTCCCTTCTCTCCACACCCACTCCAATATCTGTAGTTTTGGGATAGTGTGATGTGGGCTAATCCTATTGGAGTTAGAAGAGATCTCAAAGTGGTTTTGATTTGCATTTATCTGATGATTAAGGATGATGAGCATGTTTTTCATGTGTTTGTAGGCCATGCCCCTGTCTTCTTCAGAGATTCTTCTGTTCACGTCACTTGCTCACAAAGAAATGGGGTTATTTGTTCTTTTCTTATTGATTAGTTTGAGTGCTCTGTGGATTCTAGCTATCAGACCTTTGTTGGACACATAACCTGCAAATATCTTCTCCCATTCTGAAGTCTGTCTGTTTGCTTTACTTGCAGTGCCCTGAGCTGTGCAGAAGATTTTTAGTTGCTTAGATCCCAGTAATAAATTTTTGGTGTTGCATCAAATGCCAGGGGGCTTCTCCTTATTAAAAATTATTCCAGGCCAATTTCTTCAGGTGTTTTTCCTGCACGCTCATCTAATATCTTTATAGTTTCATGCCTTAAGTTTAAATCTTTTATCCAATGAGAATCAACTTTTGTTAATGGTAAAAGGTGAGGGTCTAGTTTCAGTCTTCTACAGGTCACCAGCCAATTCATCCAGCACCATTTGTTAAATAGGGAATCTTTTTCCCAATGAATATTTTTGATAGGATTATAGAATATTAAATGACAATAAGTGTCTGGTTTCATCTCTTAGTTCTTTATTCTGTTTCATACATCTACCTCTCTATTTTTTTGCCAGTACCATGCTGGTTTTTTTTTTTTTTTAGAAGAGTTTTTTTTTTTTTTTTTTTAAAAAAACAGTGTACATTAATACTATCATGGGATACAGTGTACTGTTTCTGTATACAATTTGAAATACTTTCATCCAACTGGTTAACATAGATTTCATGTCTTTTTCTTAGTTATTATGTTAAGACATTTATATTCTACATTTAGAGAGATTCACATGTACCCTTATAGGATGAACCATAGGCGTGATCCCACCAATCACCCTTCCTTTACACCTTCTCCCCCTCAGGTCCCCCTCCCCTATCCTCCCTCTCCCCATGTTCCTGGGCTAAAATTGGGTTATAGCTTTCCTATGAAAGCTATAAATTAGTTTCCTAATAGGCCTGAGTACAATGGATACTTTTTCTTCCATTCTTAGGATACTTTGCTAAGAAGAATATTTTCTAGCTCTATCCATGTAAACATGAAGGAGGTAAAGTCTCCATCTTTCTTAATGGCTGCATAGTATTCCATGGTATACATATACCACAATTTATTGATCCATTCATAGACTGATGGACTCTTGGGCTTCTTCCATGACCTGGCAATTATGAATTGGGCTGCAATGAACATTCTAATACAAATATCTTACTGGGACCTCATCAAATTAATGAGTAAGTAAGTAAAGCAAGTAGACAAGCCTCAGAATGGGAGATATTTGCTGGTTATGTCTCCGACAAAGGTTTAATAACCAGAATCCACAGAGAACTCAAACATATTAGCAAGAAGAGAACAAGTGATCCCTGTCAGGGTGGGCTAGGGACTTGAAGAGAAAATTCTCTGAAGAAGACAGGGGCATGGCCTACAAACACATGAAAAAATGCTCACCATCCTTAATGATCAGAGAAATGCAAATCAAAACTAATTTGAGATATCATCTAACACCAGTAAGATTAGCACATATCACAAAATCCCAAAATCATAGATGCTGGTGTGGTTGTGGAGAAAAGGGAACACTCCTACACTGCTGGTGGGATTGCAAACTAATACGTTCCTTTTGGAAAGAAACCTGGAGAACACTAAAAGAACTGAAAATAGACCTGCCATTTGATCCTATAATTCCTCTAGTAGGTATATATCTGGAAAACCAAAAATCACACTACAGTAAAGATATTTGTACCATGCTGTTTTGATCACTATAGGTTTATAGTATAGCCTGAAGTCTGATAATGTGATACCTCCTGATTTGTTTTTATTTCTGAGTAATACATTGCCTATTTGAGTTTTTTCCTGCTTCCATACAAAACAAAGTACTATTTTTTTCAAGCTCTTTAAAGTATTACAATGGTGCTTTAATAGGGATTGCATTAAATCTGTAGACTGCTTTGGGTGGTATGGACATTTTAACAATGTTGGTTCTTCCCAGCCATGAGTATGATATTCTTTCCCATTTGTTAACATCTTTAGCTATTTCTTTTCTCAGGGTTTCATAAATTTTATAGGGATCTTTCATGTCCTTTGTGAGGTAAATTCCCAGGTATTTCTTCTTCTTTGGCAATACTGTAAAAAAAAAAGTAGAGCCCTTGACTATATTTTCAGCTTGACTATTGTTGATATATATGAAAGCTACTGATTTGTAAATATTGATTTTGTATCCTTAAATGCTGTGTATTCCTTGATCACTTCAAAGAGTTTTATATTTGAATCCCTGGGTTTTTCCAGGGATAACATCATATCATCCATGAAGAGTGAGAATTTGATTTCCTCTGACCCAATTTGGAAATCCTTAATTACCTTCTTTTGCCTAATTGAGATGGCTAAGACTTCCATTACTATGTTGAATAGCAGTGGATACTGTGGGCATCCTTGTCTAGTTCCAGATCTGAGTGGAAATGATTTTAATTTTACTCCAATTTTAATTCAATATGATATTGGCTGTGAGTTTGCTGTAGATGGCCTCTATCAGCTTAAGAAATACCCATCTAAGCCTATTTTCTTAAGTGTTCTGATCATGAAAGGATGCTGGAGATTACCAAAAGCTTTTTCTGCATCAATTGAGAGAATCATATGGTACTTATTTTTATTTTATTTATATGATGTATTATATTTATAGATTCACATATGTGGAACCAACCTGTAACCCTGGGATAAAATCAACTTGATCACAGGAATGATCAGTTTTTGCTCTTCTTCGTTTCTCTTCCTCTTTGAGTGCTGGGAATGTTAAAAAGCTTTGCCTTCAATTTCAGAGATCCTTTCTTCTGCCTGCTCAACTGTATTACTGAGGGATTCTACTGTATTTTGGAGCTCCTCAAATAACTTGTTCATTTCCTTGAGCCCTGCTATCTCTTTTCTCATTATGTCCATATCCTTGGTGATTTTGTCTTTGAATTCCTTAATTTATTGAGACAACTTTTGAACTAATTTTTGGATTTTTATTTCCATCTTTTCCTCTATTCTATTCATTTTATTTGCTGTCCATGTTCTGAATTCTATTTTTGACATTTCAGCCATTTGTTTATGAATGGCATCTTCTGATGTGTCTTCTTTGTCATCCCTTGGGGGAGTTGATTTACTCTGATTATTCATGTTGCCAGAGTTCTTCTGCTGGTTCCACCCTATTATTATTTTCAGGCTTGTAAAACTGATAGGGTGAGATTGGATTAAGGGTTCCAGGAATTGTAGTTAACCAGCCCTTTACCAAAGTGCTGAGACTGATGATTGTGGCTTTCCCCCTCAACTTTAGAAAAGTTCCTTGCAAAACTACAGCCAAAGACTCTGAGGATCTGATTCAGGTGATAGAGCCAGCTGACTCTGTCTTGTAGTCATCCAGCCTCAGATTTATCCTAATAAGTCATAGATTTAGGCTGAATTCTCACCTGGGGAGAGATACTAGCAACTGAGATGACCTTCTGCCCACCAGTGACAACTGGAGGAGGAGAATCAGTCCCTCCCACTACAACACAACCAACTCAACCAGAGTCCCCAGGTGAACAGCCCAGGTCAAGATTTCCAATCCGGGCTTGGTGCCCATAGCTCAGTGGTTAGGGCACCGGCTACCTACACCAGGGCTGGTGGGTTTGAACCCAGCCAGGGACTACTAAACAACAATGATGACAATAACAAAAAAATAGCTGGGTGCTGTGGTGGGCACCTGTAGTCCCAATTACTTGGGAAGCTGAGGCAAGAGAAACACTTAAGCCCAAAAGTTGGAGGTTACTGTGAGCTGTGATGCCAGAGCACTCTACTGAGGGTAACATAGTGAGACTCGGTCTCACACACACACAAAAAAAGTTCCAATCCAATTGTCCCAGGCAGCACAATCACTATTCAACTGGGAGCATTCAAAAGGTCTCCAGCAACCCAACAGCAGGGATCCACAGGCAGCTCCATCCCCAAAACTCAAGAGGCTGGAGTCTGGCTCCCTCTGCTGCTCAGTGGAGTTAGGTAGGCCTTCCCCTTGAAAGAGTCAATCCTGGGGTGTCAGCACCTCCTTCCCCCATACCAAAGACCCCATGTCCAGCCAATGGTAATCCCACAGGGCTGGGGCCCAGATCCCTCTAGGGAGCTACAATGCTAGGGATATGCACATGCCTGAGTCAAAGGGGAGTCAGTGCTTCCTTCCCCACTGCACTCTGCCACTAGAAACCCTGAGGGGCGGAAGCTTGGCTCCCTCTGGTACTGTACAGAATATGAGAGGTGCTCCACCAGAGTCTGTTGTGGGGTATGAGGACGTCCTTTTGCCATCAGGTACTGTCATTGTGTGTATTTCTCTCCCACACAGTCAGCATTTCTGCTTCTGTACTCCACCACTGGCACCCCCAAGGGGTTAAGGCCTGGCTCCCAGAGGTGATCAACAGAATTGGGGAACTGCACCTCCAAAGTCTACCCAGGAAGCAAACTCCACTGCCACTGTGTACCATCACAGCATGAGCCTCTCCCTCTCTTGCTTGTCCCTCTCTGCCCATGTCCCCCAACTTCAACTCAAGTCACTGTTTCAGTGAAGTTGCTCAGTGACCCACATAATGCCCAGAACTCTCAAGGAATTGCCAAATAGTCTGAGGTCTGCAGAGGACAGGCTTTCAGACTGTCAGATGAGGGGAGAAGGATAGAATGGAGTTCAGAATTACAGGGAGAGTATTTGTTCAATTTTATGCTGAGAATTGAGCCTCAGAGAATGCCTAGGCTCACAGGTGGCATGCCTCTGGAGAAGGAATCCAATGTTCAGTGGCTCTCTCCTGTGCGCCACTAAATAAATGGTCCTCTGATCATTGATCACTTGTAGAGAGTACACAATGAGCCACTCTCTTGGGGCGGGAGGAGTTCTTTCATCCTCTTGAGGATGGGCTATGTACTGGAATTTGTTTCCTTGGAGTCTCAACTTGCCTCAGTAGAGATGATGTGTGCTCATAAATCTTCTTTCTTAGTTCAGCTCCTGACCTTCAGCTTCACTGAGTTCATTTTCTCCATTATCACTCCTTCTGGATGGGAGCCTCTGTGGAAAGCTGGCTCCAGTTGGCCATCTTATCTCCCCTGCTCCCAAATTTTGTATTCTTATAACTGGTATTACCTTGTGAATTTTAAAATCTCTTTCGCTTCCTACCTGTTCAAAAAAACAGGTAAATTGTTTTGCTAAAAATATATTTGGACCTTGTACTTACCTTAATTACCTTCTTTTTTTTATTGTTAGGTTATACTGATTGCAGTTGTTAGGTAAAATCCCTCTTATAATTCTGTTGCACCCCCAAGAGGTGTGCCATACTCTGTAACCTTCATCCTCCTCCATCCTCCCCTGTCCCCATCTCCCAATCCCTCATCTTCTTATCCCCCCCTACCTTGCATTAGATCATCTACTGACTTCATATTAGAATTGAGTAAATTGGATTTTTGCTTCTCCATTCTTATGATGCTTTACTAAGAAGAATGTATTCCACCTCAATCCAGGTTAATATGAAAGATGTTAAGGCTCTATCTTTTTAAATGGCCTTATAGTATTCCATGGCATACACATACCACAGCTTGTTAATTCATTCTTAGGATGGTGGTCATTTAGGCTGTTTCCATGTTTTGGTGATTGTAAATTGAGCTGTGATAAACAGTCCAGTGCAAATTACCTTCTTGATAACCATTCGGTGGATTCCCCAGAACATTTAGGACAATGATCCAAATCCTCAACTGGAGCTCTCATCACATGGATCACTGCCCACTTCTTCAGCCTCATCTCACACTACATATTCCATTGCTCCTGATATTCCAGCTACATTAGCTTTTTTGTTTTTTCTTCCTTACCAAGCTCCTTACTGGCTCAGGCTCTTAAGATAAATTTTTCTGTTTCTTTGCTACTGTGAGTTTGGGTGTCCTCACTTCTTGACCCAGGCTTATATATATTTTTGACATTCCTTATCATTCTCCTATTGTTATTTCCTCAGAAAAGCCTTCTCAGATTCCCTCAGTATTTGCTATCACTGCACATTACATATTTCCTTTTACTGACTTTACAATTTTAATTAAAATTTATATCATTACTTGTTCAATGTCTATATCCCACTAAACTAAAAATTACTTGAAGGCAGGGCTCTGTCTATGTATTTACCATTACAGCAACTTCAGTGCCTAGGCCAAAATTTGGCTGATATTTGTTGCTTGAGGAATATTTTTTGAGTGAATTTATAAGTAAATGAGTAAAGAACAGTGTTGGAATAATCCTCCATCATGCAGTGCATTAGATAATGTTTTGTGATCTGCACTCAACTACTAAATAGCTATTGAGCTTGAATGATTCACATTTTTCCTTATGAAAAGGAAATTAATCTAAGTCCTAAAATTATATCTAATCTTGTGACTTTGAGTTTGATTTATGTGGTTGACAGTTAAAACAAATGTCCTCCCTGTTACTACAGTTTATAGTTTGTTTTTCTACTAGAAAGTATATGTGATTTCTCATATCTATTATTTGTTATACATGACTCTAGTTTAGATGGAATATCCCATTTGTCTTTTTACAACTCATGTTGAAAATTTAATTGTCATCCTAACAGTATTAAGAGGTCTAACTTTTAAATAGTGTTTAAGTTATGAGATGAAGCCCTCATGAATTCAAATCAAACAATGCAGGGTATAAAATGAAATAATGGAGGGAAAGAATTAGCATGGAATCTGACCAATCTACTTCAATAATTTTTTAAAATCTGAACCTATTTAATGTGAAAAGTGAGGAAGATTATCTAAGGGAATGATCGTAGAGATGAAGAGCTAAAAAATTAGGAAACTATTTAAAAGTTAGAAGTTCCTTTCTGGAACTATTTTGGCATTAAATTATATATAGGTCAGTGCTTAATCAGGTGTTTATTGAGAGGGAACATCCCTAATCTTTGGGAATAATATCAAGAAACACAAAAATTGTATTTTATAGATGCTTTTTAAAAACTTTCACAGATAGATTTTTAGATAATAATAGAAGTGGATTTTAAGTGACTCTTTCAATGAACTTATTCTGTATAATGACCCAAACTAGGAGAGAGAGAAAGTAAATGGAAGTGAACAATTACCTCTTTAATTTGACTAACAACACTGGCTTAGCAAAGATCCAGGAGATAACATTGACTTTATAAAATTTAAATTTCAGTTTTCCTGTTTTTCTATAAGAGTTTTGTGTCCTTTCCAAATTTCATTTGATTAATCCTAGGAAGGATCTATGAATTCATGGTGTTTTTCATAGCCCTAGGCAGGATGAAATTTTACACACAGCCACAGGTGGGAGAGATCATAGATCATCTGTATAAGGCTTCATCATTGTCTTCCGTGATGTTCTTCATGTCCTAAATATTCAAGTATATGTGTGAGTACCCAGAAAGCGATAGGTAACAGGAAAAAGAAAAAAAACCCAAATGCATGAGGAAGCAGAGAAAACAATATAAAAATGCCCAAAGCCATGAAACAGCAGCAGGAAGATGTCCATGCTGGCAGGTGAAGCTCAGCATTGCCTAGCAGGAAAGGAAATGAGGCCCATAATAAAACTCCCGATGGGTGGAGGTTGTAGACATTGTTTCTGGAATAGACTGTGAACTTGGCTAGTGCAGGAGGAACTGTTTGCTGGATTGTTAGTGGAAAAATAGTTTCCCCATTTTCATCCTAGTCACAACAAGTTGTACCTATTACAAGCTGAAGTAGATAAAAACAAGGGGATGTAGTTCTTGTTCTACCAGGATGTGGCTACCCTCTGTCTTCTCTCCCTATTCTGATACCTGTATGTAATTTTGCAAACTGAATCAAATTTACTTCTTTTCCTATCTTTAGAAAGGGCATTAACTCTATCTATCTATCTATCTATCTATCTATCTATCTATCTATCCATTCATCCATCTATTTACACACACATATACACTGGTAGAGAAGTGCCCATTCTGTATTCAATAATCAATATTTAATATTAATTCTCTTGGAGGAATAAATCAACTGCTTCAGCTTTTGGTTATGGCCCCTATCTTACAGTCATGCAGCTTTGAAATCATGAGAGTTCCCTCTACATTGTGTGGCATCATAAACAAGGCCACATCCTCATCATGGTCTGCACACTGTGCATGCACTACAGATAAAACTTACTCATCCCTTCCTATTCTGCCACCACATGTTTACCTCTGGACAGTTTTGAATTAGGGGTTGCATATCTACTTCAGATTCAATATGCATGTTCTTAGATTTAGGCCTTTCCTTTTGCTAGGTAAGGATATCTAACATGTAAGATAAGACTCCACTTCTGTCTACTTTGGACCTAAGAACCATTTTTGTCATATTTTCCCATAATCATTTATTCTTTCCCTTTAATTTGTGCACTTGGCTCCCCCCCAAGAGTACTTAACCTACTTGTATTTGCTGTGTTTATTTGAAAATTTATCTGTTTCTTACTATGATTGTTTTAAATTTTGAAAATAGAAGAAATATGATCAATTTCTATTCTACTAGTTCAAAGTTATTGATGAATGGTAACATGAATATGTTTGCTTACTGTACATATGTACAATTTCTAAAGTGAATTGAAACATTTTCTACTAAATCACTCTGCAATTAGTCCTCTCATCATATTTTCAGATTTTTTTCTTAGAACTTATTTCCTACATTTATTGCTTCTGTATTTCTCTATCTGTTTTTAGTAGCCCACTTAGTATGTCTTCATTGAATTTTTTTTTCTCCTACAATCATATTTTATCCTTCTGAAGACCTCTTATTTTTTTTTAAAGACATAGATAAATGTGTACTGAGGTATAGCATATGATACCCTGTGTATGCTTGTTTCATTGTTCTGGATAAGACTTCTATGATTATGTTGAATAGAAATGGCTAGAGAAAGTGAAGGGCCAAGATGACAGACTAGAAGTAGGCACGCACACACACACACACACACACACGATTAAAAACAGTAATTAGTAACTCACTTATAGATGGACACTCTTAGAGAGAGCATAGTAAATCACTAGAGAACCAATGGGAGGAAATCAGAGAGGAGATAGACAGGGAGCTCCACTCACCAAGATCAGAAGGTTCTTGGAGGGACCCTACATGCAGGGAAGTGATAAGGGAGAAAACCCTAGGGTCCCATGCTCCCCACATGGATACTGTGCTTTGAGCTGGGAAGAATCCCCCTGCCATGGACCTCCATACTGACTATAGAACTGCTTAGAAATTATATAGTAAAGATGTATCAGAAATAGACTCAGGAGGGACCTGCTGGACTCAGTGCCTGGGTTGCCATAGCTGACACCATTCTGAGTTCTAAGATCTGGAGAGAGCTCAGTCTTCATAGGAATCAGCATTGCAGCTGGCCCAAAGTTGCCCCTTACTGGGCCATGGAGGGAATAGGGAGAACAGATGCACTTGTGTGTCTTGACTGGCAGCTGGGTTTCTCCACAACAGGGAACTTAATGGAGCTCAAGAGGTCCCACAGTGACAATCACAACAGAACTTATATGGGAAGAGATCCCCAGCCATCCAGCAGCCCAGCTCCTGTGGCCCTGTGTACCAACCAGTGGAATAAGGCACCTGGCTTGTGTGCTGCCATACCAATGCCAAGGTCCCCATTGACTGGGTGCTGAGAAGAGGTCAACATCCTCATGACTGCCACCTGTCAGAAGAACCAGTCTCTCCCAATCTCAACCCAGATACCACATACAGGTTCATGCCCCCATGGACCTGAGCTCTGATTGGCGGTCCATGTCCCCTGCCCAGAGTGCTACATAGTCATCCATATACCTGAAGACCTACATGCTGTGTGGTGGGCCATGTCTCTCAACTTTATGTACCAGCCAGTGAGTCCTACCCCAATGTGATGTCAGGCCTTTGGTCCAGCTCTTCACCATGGACCACCACCTCCAAACCACCTGCCTTTGTGTATTGCCATTATGTCTACACCTGGGTGGAACAAATGCCTACAATCATTACATCTGTGGCTACCACCTAGATAGCCTCACGTTCTAGGCAAGTAGCCACTGCCACTACCATGGGGATACCTGAGCAAAATAATCTCTCACAATACCTACATCAGTGGAAATAACCCCCAACCAAGCCCCCAACATGAGCTTCCAGCAGGATGTGGATTAATGTACCACTCCACACAAAGACTGCCAGAAACTGGTCCAGATCCCACTACCCACTTGACATTCATCAAGGGCTTATGACATGCCCAGGCACAAAATATCCCTTGACTTGCCCTACCACTGGTTGCCACCCCATATTGAGTTTATGTTCTTCCTATGGCCCCAAGACCCACCCAGGTTCTGGCCAAAGACATGTCACCCACCTCTGTAGAGAGCAATTTTCCCAGCCCCCTGCCTGAGCTTCCATCAATTGCCAAGAGAACAGTGTACTCTCTGGATGAATATCCCCTAGCAATGGCTTGGACTGTGACAACTGCAAAGAAATGAGGTGATGTAAGAGAGTAGTGTTATAGACTCGAAGTGCATTCATCCATCTCCCACTGGATCAATCTTTCAGAGTAGGACACAAACCCCTTTTCTAGGGAGCTCTTCTCCCTCTCATTAAGTAGAAGAATTCTTGGCAAAGGAGCACAGGTGCACTGCAAACCTACTGAGCTGAGAGAAGACCTTTCAGATCAGAAGAAATCAGTGAAAGAATTCTGGCGTAAAAACACACCTCTAGTTCAATTACTCTAAAGGATCATAATAGACACAACAATAGAGACCAACTGAAAGAAAATGTTTCAAATACCAGAAGGGCATTCAGAATATGGGTGGTAAAAGGATAAACGGAATTGAAGAGAAACTTGAAAACCAAAACAATCTGGTACTGGTATAAGTAGAGTCACAGACCAATGGAACAGAATAGATAACCCAGAAATTAAATCATCTACTGGCAATAAACTGATCTTTGATAAAGGAGAGTACAAAACATATGGGGGAAAGGAAACCCTTTTCTTTTCTTTCTTTCTTTTTTTTTTTTTGAGACAGAGCCTCAAGCTGAGCCCCTGGGTAGAGTGCCATGGCTTCACTGCTCACAGCAACCTCCAACTCCTGGGCTCAAGCAAGTCTCCTGCCTCAGCCTCCCAAGTAGCTGGGACCACAGG